>JAOSBP010000204.1:19713426-19728067 GCA_027563825.1 Erythroxylum mucronatum
ATTGGAATAGGTGTATAAATGATTATGAAGGGTTTTGGTATGTCATGGATGAGGTTTAAGAAGTTTAGAAGTGTCCAGCATAGATCGGTCAACTGAGACTTTTAGATGGCCTAGATAGATCTGATCTTTTTCCTCTTCCATATAGCATTTTGTACTAGGTTTTTGGATTTATGTACCGACAGTACAGGATGATAGACGTGTAAACTTTTGATCTTGATGAAATGAAATGAGGAAGAGTTGATTTCAAAAATGTTCTGGTTTCTCTATTGATGCTTTATAGATGAATAATGATATGATGCCATGTGAAGTGAACGTAGTGATCGAACGTAACTCACCCTTATCGTAGGATATGTACCGGAATAACTTGCAGGCGTTCCGGTGTGTACCCTACGGTGAGAGGGCGCTACAAAAAATCTAGTGACTTCACTACGCTACTTCAAAGAAATCAATAATTATAATGGAAAGTTTGTGATTCTCAAACAAGATATACTAATGTATTTCACTGCACTACTTCAAAGAAATCAATAATTACAATTTACCCAAAAAAAATCAATAATTACAATGGAAAAGTTTGTGATTCTCAAACAAGATATACTAATATAAGAAGGGGCGAAAATAGATTAAAATTAACATCAACTTCACCATTAGAATTATTACTACTTTGAACTTGAAGTCTACCCGAAGAATTGGGAGACATATAAGAAAAAGTTGGATAGCAATTCATAATCATAGCCCAAGATCGGTGACAACAACAATAATTCAGTGAAAGCCTCACTAATACACGGGGTCTATAGGTTGATCTAGTAATATTACATGTTCTTACCCAATTAACTAGTATTCAATAAACTTTTACAAGTTGAAATAAAAATTTTCCAACCACTTAATTCATGATTCCGAGTTTGTTAAACAAATAAAATAATAGTCTTAAAATCCAACCAGTTATCAAATATCATAAAAGAAAAAAAATGAAATAATATTTGAAAGTTAGTATCCCAATATAAAGGTGGTCTAAAAGAGTAAACCAATAAATAAGAGAAAAACATATCATAATTTGGTGCGGCTTGAACAAAGAATTAGATTACATTTTTAAAAAAAAGGTAAACTTGGCATTTTGTGTTGGTAGGCTAAACTTATTTGAACAGATCTCGCTATCGCATGTCCAAATTCCAATGCCTATCTTAAGCAGTACGATATGCCTTATTACCGAACCATACTCGGTTTTGTCCCTCTTCACTTAAGTTTTGAATGTCAACGACGTGGCTTTTCGTCTACAACTGTGCAACAACAGCCAAAAAAACTCTGGTGAGTTGAGTTTGAGGGATCGTTAAGAGTCTGAATTTAGAGAAAGAGAATGGAGATGAGGCTTGAGTGGCTTCTGGGATTGGCGTGGATCGCTTCGACGTCGCCTATATTAATAGCTTCCCTTCCGTCTTCTCAACTAAGCTATTTTCACGACCTTGTAATGCGATTTGCTGGGAGAGGCAAAATAGTGCAACCTTCAGCCAAGGTAAGCTTTCAACCAGAATAAAAATTCACAAGAAACGAACAGGGTGATGAACAGTTCAGGTCTTTCAATAATGAAAAGAAAAAAGTTCTTTGACTTCTAATGAATTGACTCGTTTGTAATCTTTTTAAGTTAACCTTTTTGCTTCTTTTTGGGTTAAAGTTTGTACATGCCAATTTTGGTTGTAGAAAGTTTAGTGAAGTAATGCTTTTTCTTTGTTTAATCTTGTTTTCCCGGGAAAAGTTTCCTACACATGAGCAATTAAATGAATTGTGAATGCTGGGTTCCTCTTAGTTGAGTAAGCTTTAGAGGGTCATCTTGTAACTTGTGGCATTAGCACTGAATTTGAACTTGGTGGAGAAGGCTCCTTTGATTCAAAAATCTAGTTTTGGAACTAATTGTGGAAATATATACATGCATTTCATGATTATTTGCTAGCGCAGAAGTTCACGGTTCCTCGGAGATTCTTTCTGCATTTTTACGTGTTTGGTGTGATGTGGACGACCCTTTTGTTGGTCGTAACTTGGCACTACGCAAGTAAAACGGCTCCGATGGGTTCGTTGGATGAGTTAACATATGCTACTGACATATTTGGAGACTCTCATATTCTTTCTTCGGGCGTGCCTCATTTGCTTAATGTGGAGCAAAGATACAGGGTTTGGCTATCTGTTCTTTTGCTTTTGCTAATGGAAATACAGGTCTCGAGGCGCCTTTATGAGACAACTTATGTCTTTAAGTACAGTTCCTCAGCTCGGTTGCACATTCTTGGCTACCTCACTGGGTTTTTGTGAGTTTTTGATTGCTTTGGTCTCTTTCCTGTTATCAATTCCTGGTTTCTTTTCTGCTGCTCATAATTTTTTGTCAATTAAAATGAAATAGTTTTGGTGTGGTCTTGGACACTAAAATTTGCTTGATTCGAACTCTTGCGTATGCGTTTGTGTGGGCAGCTTCTATACAGTAGCACCTTTGTCACTTTGTCACATTTGTGTGTTGGAAGCTCTCAAATTTGCAGCTGAGGAGGCAGTAGGGTTCAAAGTTAGAAGCCAAGAGTTGTCACAAATTGAATTCAGTTGGCAGACACACGTGAAACCTATCACAAGGCTTGGGTGGTGTCAGTGGACTGGTGCAGCTATATTTTCTTGGGGTTGGCTGCATCAATATCGATGTCATACAATTTTGGTACAAACTCCTCTCTTCTCACTCACACTCAAAATGACTAAGATCACATACACTTCAAATGCATTATCAATTTAGATGGCAAACGTTAGTGGGGATTCTAAGTTGACTTTTAGCATGTTGTCCAGCAGAAGCCCAGATATGCGCAATTAACGCTCTTAAACAGAAACTCTATCACGATACACTTGAGATCCTGTGCGCAGTCCAACAATAGATGACCCCTACTACTACCAAATGTTTAAAAGCAACAGTTCTTTCAGGGTTTGAAGGTTTCAAAAACGAGGAAGAGTTAGAAGAAAACTAACTTCTTCATTTTCAATATGTTTTCAAGCATACAAGGTATGTTATATCCTATAAGAAGCCTTGCTTTTATAAGTGAAGCAAGAGATCAGAAATGTAAACTATCCTAAAGTCAACATGATTAAAGCTTTAACAAAAATAAACCTAACCTTATCTCTAAAGAATCTACTTTATAAAAGTAAAGCTAACAATTCACCTCACTTTGGACAAAGTAAATTACTTTTACACAAAGTTCTAAAGCAAACAGTAGTAATTAGTACTACTTTACAAAAGATAAACAAGAAGATGACAAGATGGAATCTTTGTTGAAGGTGATATGTGAAACTCATCTTTTATCGTTGTTGCCTAGATTCTCCACTTTTTAGGAATAAAGTGAGATCTTATCAGCAATCAGCTCCATGTTTTGAGTGATAATTGATCCAAAAACTCAAAGATGATTAATGGCGAATAGGAGAATGCCATGATTGAAGATTAGATGGAGAATCTGGATCACTTGAGCCATCAGATCTTTTTTTCTTACTGAACTCAGCTTGATAGAATTTGTGCAGGAGATGGTCAATTTCAGAGATGCTTGGAATATCTTCATTAGGATTTTGAGCATCTTGGAATTCTGTATTCTAGGATTGAGAAGGTCCTGCTGAGAGATTATTCTTGAGATGTCATCTGACTCAGTATCATATTCAGGACTATTGAAACCAAACCTCAAATATAATTTCGTGATCCTTTTACTATGAGTTAAAAGAAGAAAATTTTAAACTTTCCAATTCCAGAAGTGCGCACACACCCATATATATGATAGAACTTAATATGGAATTCAGCAGTCAGCTTTTATATGTATGAATTGTATGTGCCCTTACATGTAACTAGGATCTTTATCAAAGAAACGAAGGAAGATCATATTACAACTATTCACAAGAATCTCTTGAATATGGGAAATCATTCTGCAAAGACTGGTGGTTAAGCGATTAATTTCAATTCCAAGCTTTTTCCTTTGACCTTGTAGAACTTATTATTGAACTTCTCCATCCATTTGGTAGAAATTTCATGTATTTCCATTTTGTGCACATCTGTCATTGCTTGTGTATTGACTTTTGTTCAGGGCTCTTTGCGGGAACGTAGAGAACAAACTAATCAATATGCAATACCCCGTGGTGATTGGTTTGAAATAGTTTCAAGTCCACACTTCTTGGCTGAGATGGTATGTCCCTCTCCCTGCTGCACCTCCATCTCTCACATCTACATTTTATATATAAATTAAATAGACATTGATTTTAGTTCTGGCATTGTATCAGCGTCATTACTTAATACGTCATCTTTTATGACACCTGTTTCAGGTAATTTATCTTGGCCTGTTGGTTGCAAGTGGAGGCACCAACTTCATCGTGTGGTTACTTCTTCTTTTTGTGGTAATCTCAAATTCAAGTGCAGGCTTTGACTTTGCTGAATATTAGAATCATTACTTATCTTCTGTCCTGCCCGAATCTGCTCTGTGATGGTTGTACAGGTGTCTAATCTTGCATTTGCAGCAGCAGAAACACATAGGTGGTATTTAAAGAAGTTTGCAAACTACCCACGGAACCGCTGGGCTGTGATTCCATTTGTGTACTAGTGACTTAAACTTCCTTATGACAATATAGTCAATTGGAATAATTAGGTGGATAGATTGACATCATAATTTAATTAAAATTAAAAGAAATAAGACATACAAAATATTATTATAAGTAAAAAAGAATTATAATACAAATATTAACTGACTTTAAGTTACAAATATTAATTTGTAAGTTAGAAACTTAGAACTTATAAGATTAGGATTCTCACAAGTTTTACTCTTGAATGCTTGAATTTGTTTGTTATTCTCAATTCCTTTATTTCAAATTCTCAAGCTAACTAAGCTTTCGATCTTTTTTGTGACTTCCAACTAATATTTTGTTTACATATAACAACAAAATAATAAAATCACTATCATCAAGTCTATTAAAATATATACAAGGGTGGGTCTTTATTAAGTATGCTATATCCAAAGTTTATGACGAAAAAATCAAATCTCTAATATTAATACCTTGACACTTGTTTAAGACTTTATATAAATGTGTTCTAACATGTAAACCAAGTTTTGTCCAAAAAAAAACATGTAAACCAAGTTTTCTTTTTCTTTTCTTCAAAACCTTTTAGTTAATGCTTATAAACTTCTTATAGATCTCTATAAAAAAAAACGTTTTTCATGTTTATCTTTTCAAGATGTAAGACAATGATAGCACACATTATCATGACTACTCTGATTATATATAGTCAACCGAATCATAGGAAAAAAATATGCTATTAAAATCATGTTTTTAGTGTATCCTTTCACTACTAATCTTGTATAATATTGCTCTACCTATTTGTCATTATTTTTGAAACGGCCATTTATTACCAATTGTCTTCTTCTGATATTGGTACAAGTTTTCAAGTTTTATTTTACAAAGAGTTTCAATATCTTCTTGCATTATTGATATTCATTAAGAGACATATAAATTATTAAATGCTTCTTAAAGAATTAATGACTTAGTGCTAATTTAGTGGTCTTTTTTGTTATTTGTTCTAATTAGATTACATCTAGGTTATTATTTCTTCTTAGGATTTTAGTTATAATGTTTAAGCAAATAAAAGGCTTACTTATTATTATAATGGGGAGGTTTCATTATTATTATTGAATTAAAATCCTTTTGGAGAGTTTTCTTTATCTTTGTTCTTAGAGAAATTCTTGTGTTAGTTCCTCTATTAACTATCGATCTTATCTAGCTTGCTAGTAGCAATTACTCCTAGAATCTTATCACTCTCAATTTTTTCTTTTATGGAGTATAGTGATTCGTAACCTTCTTTGAGTATTTTTAAATTATATTTATTGGATTAATCTATCTTTGATAAAGCATTCTTAAGTCCTATCATATTAATATCAAATCTTATTAGTTCTATTAGTGATAATTATATCAAAATTTTGTGTCAAAATATAGTTTTATATTCAGATTCATTCTTGGTATTGTTATTTGCATATTAGCTATTACTGTGTCTTTGTTCCTTATATTCAATATTTATTTATTTTTCTTATTTTTCTTAAAGTTTCATTGATAATTAATTGTTCTTAAATTTTTGTTCCTTGTTTCTTCAATTTTAAGTTAATTAAGAAAATAAAAGAAAAAAGTGCAACAAAATTTTATAAAGAAAATCCCTGGAAAGTTTCATTAAAAGAAAATACAAAAAGGCTAGCAATTCCATCATTCATTGTAATGAAGAATTGTTCCTGATCCAACAAGGACAAGATGTTCCATGTACCATAAAAATTGTAGTTTCTAGATATTCTCGCTTTTATTGTCTTTGATTCATTCTTGGCAAGTTCTTCGTCATTTCTTTTATTGAGTTTAATTGGGTTATAATTCAATTTCTTATTTTTAAGTGTTCTTGTTCATTAACCTCTTTTTTGTTTTTTGTTTTCCTTCTTGGTCAAATTTGACTCTTTCAATGTATATAATAAAGGGAAAATATTTAAACTAGCCTTCTTGATTAAGATTGTCTAGTTTGCAAAGAACCTTTAATTGTGAGCCTAAGTTGAGAGTTAAGTGATACTTCGAGAGAAAACACATGAGTGCTTTTGTTACTAACTTTTCAAGCAGGTATATCATAACTCAAACTCAAAGTAGAACAATGTCTAAATACAAGGAAGTAAGTAGAACTATATCTAAATAAAAGGAAGTAAGTAAGGAGGAAAGAGTGAGAGTAGATAAAGGAAAGAGTGGAAATAGAACCATATCTAAAGACAAAGATGCAAATTATTTGATAATTCGATGGATTTAGGGAAAGATTGAATAAACACGATACTGTTATTGTTGTTCTATATCATAATCTACTTATAGGTCCTAAGATGGATGACTTTAAAGAGAATGATAAGGTTAAGGGTGCTACTAATTACTTAGGAGCTAGAGCTAAACTTAAGGGATGGTAGGGGAGGAAGAATGGAGAGATAAGGAGGGGGTTATGTTTGGTGTAGGATGAAAAATCGAGTATAAAGAAAAGGATGGATAATAACATAGGAAGTATTAAGATAGCGATATAACCTTTTCTATAAAAGAAAGATCCAGATTCATATTTGGAATTTAAAAAAAGTTTGCAACGCTAGTCTTTGATTATTATAACTTTTTGGAGAGGAAAAAGGTTAAATTGGCTACTATAGAGTTTAGTGATTATGTTATGGTTTGTGGGATCAAGAAATTCTTAGTATGATTAGGAATTAAGAATCACTTATCAAAACATGAGAAGAGATGAAGATCATGTTGAGGAAGCAATTTATACTAAGTTTCTATTATAGAGAGCTCTACTAAAGGCTTCAAAAGTTCTCTCAAGGTTCAAATAGTGTGAAAAAGTATTACAAGAAAATGGAGGTTATCATGAGTAAGACAAATATGGAGGAAAATGAAAAACTGATGATGACTCAATTTATTTGTGGACTAAATTTAGAAATTGATAATATCATAGAGCTACACTATTAAGTGGAAGTGCATATAGCCATGAAGGTGGAGAGGTAACTCAAAAGGAGGAATGTTAATTGTTTTTAATGGTATTAATATAGGGTTTTCATTATAGAACAACTCAACGAGTAGAGAGGAGGATAAAGCTCTAACTAAACCAAAAGTGCGCGTGCCAAGTAGAATGAAAGCTAAGGTTGATTTCTTTCTAACAACTAGGAATCGAGATATCTAGTACTTCTAGTACTTAGAGAGAGGACATATAGCTCCACAATGTTTCAACAAGTGAGTGAAGTTGATAAAGGAGGATGGAGAGTATATATCCGTAAGTGAAATGGAGAAAGAAGGAGATATGCCTCAATTGAAAAATGATAGTGATAATGAGTATATCATGAAACTCAAAAAAGGAAAGATGCTAATCACTAGAAATAATCATATATATGGTTGAGAATAATGCGAATAAACAATAAGAGAACTTCTTCCATACTAGATGAGCTATCAAGAATCGAATATACGATATGGTCGTCAATGAGAGAAGTTATGCTAATGTGGCTAGTGTAGAGTTGGTAGAAAAGTTGGGACTACTAATTATGAAACACCCTAACCATACAACCTATAATGGTTGAATTAGAATAAAAAGGTTAGGGTAAAAAAACAAATTATGTTTTCTTTCTTGATTTAGAAGTATAGAGATAACAAGTTATGTAATATGGTATCCACATAAGTGATACACGTTCTTTTGGGGTGATCATGACAATTTGATAGGAGAGCTATACATGACCTGTATAAGAATAGGAATTCCATTTTCATAAATGGAAAATTATACACTGTTGTTTCATTGTCACCTAAATAAGTTTATAAGGATCGATTCAACCTTTATAAAAGTTAGTAGAAGAGATTAAGAGAAAAAAAACAAAAAAACAAAGGCAAATGCTTGGAAGTAATTCAAGTTTTTGGAAAAAGTAAAAATAAGAGGTATATATTTATGCAAGCATCAAGTGTAATTTTTTATGAATGAAAGAGTTGATTTGAGCATAAATCATTTTGAGATAAGGAAAAATAGTGAGACTCAAACAACAACACACAAGCTATATGGATTTTCTACATAGAGAGATATAAAGAGGATCTTAAACAGCTTGTAAGAGATTTAAGTAAAGCGTGATGTAAATGGCACTGGACTAATCAGTAAACCAGTGCAGATCTTTTGCTAGGTTTGTAAACTACATAAGTAGAAGTAAATCAATGTCAGAGTTTAACTTGTAATTAGCTTAAACTTATATTTGCTTTATGCACTGAAAGCTCTAGAATAAAGCTTGTTGTCTAAAATAGGTGTTGGACTCGTATTTTAAGTTGTTAGAATTTTGATATTTCAAGTGTTCATTTCTTTTTAGAACTTGTATAATAAGGTGTTTTGTTTGTTCTAAATGCTATATTTATTTTTATATTAGGATTAGTTATCTTTTAAAGTTATTTATTTCTAATTAGATTATTTTAAGATTGTTATTTTCTTTTAAATTATAATTCTATGGTTTAAGCCAATAAAAAGGCTTACTTATTATTTCAATAGGGGGAGTTCATTATTATTATTCACTAAAAACTTTTTGGAGAGTTTTCTTCATCTTCTTAAAGAAGTTCTTATGTTAGATTCTCTATTAATTTTTTTATCTTATTTAGCTTGCTAATGACGATTATCTCTAGAATCTTATCACTTCTAATCTCTTGTTTATAGAGTGTGGCAATTAATATCCTTCTTTATATATTTTTTATTTTAAATTTCTTAAATTAACTTGTTTTTAATATAACGGTCATAATTCATATCATATTGATATCAAATTTCATTAATTTTATTGGTGAGATTCATATCAAATATCTCTTTACTTCATCAATATATCTTAACAACAAGCATTTTATGGATTTTAGATTCAACTTTTTGATTTTTTTTAAATACAAAGAGGTGGGAATAATTGACTAGTTTCTGTATCCATATATGCATTAACATCTTCAACTCAATTGCAGTTGATAAAATTCGATTCATCATATAACATGTGATATTGACCAATTCTTTCCAAAAGGCCTTATTTAGTATCAAAGATCTCAACATTGCTTTTTCTCTTTTTAACAAAGTTCTCTTCATCCATTTTGTCATTCTATTTTTTAGGAGTGTGTGTAACAATGAACTATCTTTTAATGCCTTTGTCTTATAGAATACACCAAATTCATTAACAATCTATTCTCCTCTATTTTTCATCCTTAAGCACTTAATCGTTGTATTAGAATCAAGTTCAACATGCACTTTGAAAACTTTGAAGATTAAGAACACATATTCTTTTATCTTGATATGATACACCTAACATCTCTTAGCATAATCATTAATAAAAGAGACAAAGTAGTTTGTTCCTCCTAGAGATGGAACCAGTGTTTACCACACATCAGAGTGAATCAAGTGAAGAACAACCTTGCTTCTTGAATTTGACATGTAAATTTTACACGTTATACATACTTATAACACAATTCTCATAAAAAAAAGTAATGATACCTGTATAAGTCTAAAGAGTAACTTTTATTTAGTAAGGATCCTCATTCCTTGTTTAGATATATATACATAACTTTGAAGATATTTCACTTTTGATTTCTTGAAGTGATTAATGCTTATACTTCTAGTAATGTCTTTTCCTTTTATTTGTACAATTTTTAATTCTCTTCTAAAGTATAAGCGAACCTTAAGTTATCTTCAAAATCTTATTGAAAATTGTTATTTTTCACCCAAGATCATCTTATTGATTTAGAGATAAAAATCTTCTGTAAGTCCTCAATATGCCATCCTTCTTAAAAAGTACGAATAGTATCATCACATATCTTTAGCTTGATAGTTCCAATACCATCCACCTTTAGAGGATAATTGTCATAATTATATATAGATCCTCCTGAGATACGTTCGTAATGATGGAGCCATTCTCTTCTAGAGGTCATGTGAAAAATAGCTCTTAATTAGAAGAGTTATACATCAAGTAATGAACTCATACTTTCAATTTTTGTTATTGCTTCACAATATAAACTATTGTCATCATCCGAAGTATTTGTGAATTTTTGTTGAAAGTTGTAACTTATCTTTTTAAATTATAATAATGCTTTTTCAAGTGACATTTTTTGCACTTATAGCATTTTAAATTCTTCTTACTTTTTGATTTTGATATTTCATGATTTTAATTCCCACTTAGGCTATATTCAGTTGATCTCGCTTTTATCATCGTCAAACTTCACCTTATTGTGAACTAGACTACTTGTCTTCCTTATTCATCTAAAATTATGATTGCATCACTATCAAAGGCTAGGTAATTTGTAACAAGATTATTAATTAAGTTTATGATGAGTTGATCATACAACGTAAACTTCGAAGTGAATGTTTTACATGTTCATATAGCTAATCACGCTATATGGCGATTTATAATAACATCTATATCCATTTTATTTCATTTGGTATCATCTATGAAGTTCATTAGTCTTCTATTAATTGCTGCAAAATAATTATTTTTTTAAGGATAGTTGTTATCTTCAACTTCCATAATACAAAATTATTATCGTTAAACTTTCAATATTAAATCTAGATGGCTCACACTATTTCATGTAAATAATAATTATATCTGTGAATAGTACCTAATACTTTCAAATAGTGAATAATATTTATTTTATGGGTAGGATTTACTTATAGTGGTAACTATAGAAAATACAATAGGTAGATACATGCATTTTAAGTATTCTCTTATGCCACTTGTTGGAATGATTAAGTGAATAGAATAAGATCACAACTCAGTTAAATTTGGAAGAAATATGATGCAAAATATTATTATGAGTAAAAAAAGAATTATAATACAAATATTCACGAATTATAAGCTGTAAATATTTATTTATAACTTCAAATCTTTAAAATTGAAATCCGCAAAAATTCTTCTCTTAAATGTTTGAATTTGTTTCTTAATACATAAAATAAGAAGATAGGTGAATATTATAATCACACGTTTAAATTTGTTAAAAAAATTACACAAGTTAATATTTAAGTTTGTGTTATAAATTATTATATTTCATAAATAATATTTGAATTCTTTTAAGGTAATCCTCTCGTGTAACAGATCTTCATATCCTTCCTTTATATTGTGTTCTGTTTTGAAGTATGAGAAATGACAGCTTTAATCTCAGCCTAGGTGGCTCGGTAGAATCTTGAAAAGATGGGATAAAAATTTGTTCTATTTGATTCACCACACTGTGTATGTACATTTGTTGTCTACTTATACTAGGAAAGAACAAAAACCTATTGGCTATTGGACTGCTGTACTTGTAACTATATTTACAGTTGTGGAGGAAAAACAAATGAGGCAGAGGAATAAAATAACATTGCGCAGTCAATGGGCATGGCGTGCCACTGAGCAGGATGAAGATTTGTGTGCTGCTGGTGTAAGTGTGATGCATGCTTGCAGGCTGCTAGTGCAATAGTTGAAGGGTGTCTTGTGAACCCATAACCCGTCGGCCCATGAGATGAACCGGCCCAACCATTAACACAAAATCGACCCAGACTTTAACACCCACCTTTCAAGTCGGAGACCCGGAGGAAACGCACGGATCTGAACTTGGAGATTAAGGCTCTGAACGTTCACGCGGGGAGAGGCTTCGTGAGGAGATCGGCTAGTTGCTGGTGGCTGCAAACGTGTTGGAGGTCCAGAAATTCTTTGTTTACTGTGTCGCGAACCAGGTGGAGGTCGATCTCCAGATGCTTCGTTCTTTCATAGAAGATAGGGTTCCGAGATATATGGATCGCCGCTTGGTTATCACAAAACAAAGGTATGGCTTTTGCGATCTTCACCTGAAAAATACCCCAATAAGTGCACGATCCATATTAGCTCACATGTTGTTGAAGCGAGACTTTGGTATTCTGATTCTGTTGACGATCTACTTACGGTCGTTTGTTTCTTTGTCTTCCAGGAAATAGGTCAGTTGTCGAGGAACACGCATAACCCAGTTAAGGATCGCCTGCTATAGACGCAACTTGCTCAGTCCGAATCCGAGTAAGCAGTGAGTTCTAGGGTTAAGCGTGCTGCATAAAATAGACCTTGATTTTTTGTCCCTTTTAGATATTTTAAGGCATGTTTTACGGCTTTCCAGTGTGGGTCCCTTGGTGTTTTCATGAATTGACTCAATTGTTGTGTGATGTAGGCGAGGTTGGGCTTGGTGAAGTTCAGATACTATAGCCGACCTACAATTCTTCTATAATGTTCCAGGTCTTTGAGTGGTTCACCTTCGTCAATGGTAAGCTTACTTCCTGGGGCTATAGGTGTTGTGCATGGTTTCGAGTCTAGCAGGTTTGTTTCGCGTAAGATGTCCCTCACATACTTACTTTGACTGAGTATTGTGCCTTCTTCTGACCTTGCTATTTCAACCCCTAAGAAGTACTTAGCATATCCCAGATCCTTGATTGAAAATTCCCTGTGCAAAGCTTGTTTTGTATTGTTTAGGAGTGTCTCATTTGCGCCTATGATGAGAATATCATCTACATAGATGATAATGGCAGCAAATTCCTCCCCTTAGCCTTTAGTATACAAACAACGGTCAGCTTCTGATTTGTTGAAACTTAAAGCTTTCAGGGTTGTAGTCAGCTCTTTATGCCATTGTCTGCCTGCTTGTTTAAGCCCATAAATTGATTTTAGTAATCTGTAGACTTACCCTGCCTTGGCCTTTGTATACCCTTGTGGAGGTATCATGTAAAGTTCCTCTTCTAGGTGACCATGTAGGTAGGCATCATTGATGTCAAACTGTATTATAGGCCATTGCCTGATTGTTGCTATAGCTAGGAAAGTTCTAATTGTTACAATTCTGGTCACAGGGGAAAATACCTCTGAATAGTCCATACCCTCTCGTTGGTTGAAACCCTTGGCTACCAACCATTGGGCTTGTATTTGACTTTGTACACCCACTTTGAAGCTATAGCTTGCCTTCCTTTAGGCAATTCTGTCAATACCCAAGTTTGATTGTCTTCAAGGGCTGTCAGCTGTGAGTCCATTGAGTCCCTCCATTCCTTTGATTTGCATGTTGTCTCATAAGAAAAAGGCTCAAAAACAGTGTTTACATTACCTATGAACTCCTTGTACGGTTGTGTATGTGTAATTTGGGAATGTGACTCCTTGCTTTCTCCTGTTCCTACAGAGCCAAAGACTTGTAAAGCAATATTAGAGGTATCAAGGACAACAGTAGATTTATGAGCAGAAACTTGGAGGACGTAATAATTCAGGTATCTAGGTATGGTGTGGGTTCTCTGACTTTTCCTGATGTGATTGAGTGGGGTTGAGTGTTGTTCTAGAGAGTCATAAGGTGAAGGTAGAGTCTCTGAGTCATCTGGTGTGGTTTTTTGGTGTTGTAGGTTCATAGTCCTATGCATGTCAGTTGGTAGTTCTGCATCACTATTAAAGGTGATGCAGGGGAACAATGGTGGTGGTTCTTATGCTGGTCTGTTTTGCGCATTGGCAAAGGGAAATGTTCTTTCATGGAAAGTGACATCCCTTGAGCTGAAGGTTTGTTTGGTCTCAAGATCCATCACTTTGTAGGCCTTGTAGTTTGGCATGTACCCGAGGAATATACATTTTGAGGCTCTAAGGGCTAGCTTAGTCTTGCTTGGAGTTTTGTTTAAGGCAAAGCATAGACATCCGAAGGTTTTTAGGTGGTCATAGGTTGGTTCCTTCTTGTGTAATCTCTCATATGGAGTCTTCCATTGTAGAGTCTTAGTGGGAATTCTGATGAGGAGATTCCCAACAGTGCTTAGGGAGGTTTACTGTGAACAACAAGGCTCTGGTCATTTGGAGCAGATGTTTATGTTTGATTTCCACCACACCATTCTGTTGCGAGGTATAGGGGCAACTTTTCTGGTGCATAATTCCCATTTCTGCAAAGTATTTTCTGCATTCATGATTTATGAATTCATTCCCATTATTAGTTTGAACCTCAGAACTCTACTATTATACTGTTTTTCCACGGATTTGATAAATTGAGTTATGGTAGGTGTAGGAAAATCCCGGTGCAAGTATCACATACTCGCGGTGCAAAAAACAAAAATTTTTGTTGCCGGGACATTCCCGAAAGCCAGGATCCATGTGTCTATATGAAAGTCAAACCATAACGA
>JAOSBP010000204.1:19728167-19739672 GCA_027563825.1 Erythroxylum mucronatum
CACACGACTATGAATAAAATGCGCTAAAGGGGATTGACTTTAGGGCACAAATAATCAGTCCCGTCCATCAACAAGTCGACTTGTCGCTTGTACAAGGCGACTTGTCGGGGCTGAAAGCGTGCAAGGCGACTTGTACAACCTACAAGGCGCCTTACGCATGATTAGTGAAAGCGTGCAAGGCGACTTGTACAACCTACAAGGCGCCTTGTGCACGACTATCACTTTCATCTAAACCCTTAGCCCACTATTGCCTAAATTGGTTGTTGTTTTCCTCTTAATTTCCCACATCATGCGAATATTATAATTCCCTATAAGGAAATATTAAATCAAATTAAGTCCTAATAATTAAATCAATAAGAGGAATAAAAAAGAATAATTAAAACATAAATATTAGACAAATATGCACTTATCAGTATCACCATTGAAAGAAAAAAGTGATGTGTGAAAAGATGGGGTAAGAATACTTCTATTCAATTCATCATAATATGTATGTACATTTGCTGCCTATTTATACTATAAAGGAACTAAAACTATTGGCTATTTAACTGTTGTGCTTGTAACCGTATGTATAGCTGTGGAGACAAAAAAGTAGAAAAGTAGGAGGACAAAAAGCACTGCCAGCAGCCGAGGTGCATGGTGTGGCAGGTTACAGGTTTCAGGATGGTGTGGTGTTGTAAATTGCAGATGTAAATCGATGAAGGTAGTTGCAAGATGCGTGCATGTGTTGTGAACCTATGACCCGTCAGCTCATGGGGTGAACCGGCCCAATCATTAACACAAAATCAACCCAGACGTTAGCACACCCCTTTCAAGTTGGAGACCTGGAGGAATCACATAGATCCGAACGTTCGCGAGAGAAGAGGCTTCGTAAGGAGATCGGCGAGTTGCTGGTGGCTGTGAACGTGTTGGACGTCCAGAAAATCTTCGTTTACTGCGTCGCGAACCAGGTGGAGGTCGATTTCCAGATGCTTTGTTCTTTCGTAGAAAACGGGGTTACGGGATATGTGGATCGCTGCTTTGTTGTTGCAAAACAGAGGTATGGCTTTTGTGATCTTCACCTAAAAATATCTCAATAGGTGCACAATCCATCTTAGTTCACATGTGGTGGAAGCGAGACTGCGGTATTCTGCTTTTGCCGACGATCTGCTCACGATTGTTTGTTTCTTTGCCTTCCAGGAGATAGGTGAGCCTCCGAGGAACACACAGAACCCAGTTGAGGATCGCCTGCTATAAACACAACTTGCCCAGTCCGAATCCGAATAAGCAATGAGTTCTAGGGTTGAGCGTGATGCGTAAAATAGGCCTTGATCTTCCGTTCCCTTAAGATATTTTAGAACATGCTTTATGGCTTTCCAGTGTGGTTCTCTCGGTACCTTCATGAATTGACTCAATTGTTGTGTGATGTAGCCGAGGTCGAGTCTAGTGAAGTTCAAATACTGTAGCCGGCCTACAATTCTTCTGTATCATTCCGGATCTTTAAGGGGCTCACCTTCGTCGATGGTAAGCTTACTTCCCGGAGCTATAGGTGTTGTACGTGGTTTCGAGTTTAGCAAGTCTGTTTCCAGTAAGATATCCTTCACATACTTGCTTTGACTGAGTATTGTGCCTTCTTCTGACCTTGCTATTTCAACTCCTAGGAAATACTTAGCATATCCTAGGTCCTTGATTGAGAATTCTCTGTGCAAAGCCTGTTTTGTGTTGTTTAGGAGTGTCTCATTTGCGCCTGTGATGAGAATATCATCTACGTAGATGATAATAGCAGCAAATTCTCCCCTTACCCTTTAGTGTACAAACAGTGGTCAGCTTCGGATTTGTTGAAGCCTAAAGCTTTCAGGGTTGTAGTAAGCTCTTTATGCCATTGCCTGCCTGCTTGCTTAAGCCCATAAATTGATTTTAATAGTCTGCAGACTTCTCCTTCCTTGGCCTTTGTATACCCTTGTGGGGGTATCATATAGAGCTCCTCTTCTAGATGACCATGTAGGTAGGCGTCATTGATGTCATACTGTATTATAGGCCATTTTTTGATTGTTGCTATAGCTAGGAAGGTTCTAATTGTTACAATTCTGGCCATAGGAGAGAATACCTTAGAATAGTCTACACCCTCTCGTTGGTTGAAGCCTTTGGCTACTAACCTTGATTTTAGCTTGTTAATTGAACCATTGGGCTTGTATTTGACTTTGTACACCCACTTTGAAGCTATAGCTCGCTTTCCTTTAGGCAATTTTGTCAATACGCAAGTTTGATTGTCTTCAAGAGTTGTCAGCTGTGAATCCATTGAATCCCTCCATTCCTTTGATTTACATGCTGTCTCACAGGAAAAGGGCTCAAAAACAGTGTTTACATTACCAATGAACTCCATGTATGGTTGTGTATGTGTAATTTGGGAATGTGACTCCTTGCTTTCTTCTGTTCCTGCAGAGCCAAAGACTTGTAAAGCAACATTAGAGGTATCAAGGACAGCAGTAGATTGATGAGCAGAAGCTTGGAGGATATAATCATTCAGGTATTTGGGTATGGTGTGGGTTCTCTAACTTTTCCTGATGTGATTGTTTGAAATTGAGTGTTGTTCTGGAGAGTCATAGGGTGAAGGTTGAGTCTCTGTGATATCTGGTGTGGTTTCTGGGTGTTGTAGGCTTATAGCCCTGTGCATGTCATTTGGTAGCTCTACATCACTATCAGAGGTGATGCAAGGGAATAATGGTGATGGTTCTTGTGCTGGTCTGTTTTGGGCATTGGCAAAGGGAAATGTGCTTTCGGAAAGTAACATCCCTTGAGCTGAAGGTTTGTTTGGTCTCAAAATCCATCACTTTGTAGGCTTTGTAGTCTAGCATGTATCCAAGGAAGACACATTGTGAGGCTAGCATGTATCCGAGGAAGACACATTGTGAGGCTCTAGGGTCTAGCTTAGTCTTGCTTGGAGTTTTGTTTAGGGCAAAACATAGGCATCCAAAGGTTTTTAGATGATTATAGGCTGGTCCCTTCTTATGTAATCTCTCATATGGAGTCTTCCATTGTAGAGTCTTAGTTGGGATTCTGTTTAGGAGATATGTGGCTATAAGAAGTGCTTCTCCCCAAAAGTGTTTTGGTAGGTTTGCTGTAAACAACAAGGCTCTGGTCATTTGGAGCAGATGTTTGTGCTTGATTTCCACCACACCATTTTGTTGTAGGGTATAGGGGCAACTTTTCTAGTGCATTATTCCCATTTCTGCAAAGTACTTTCTGCATTCATGGTTTATGAATTCCTTCCCATTATCAATTTGAACTCTTAGGACCCTAGTATCATACTGCTTCTCCAGGGATTTGATAAATTGGGTTATGATAGGTTGGGTTTTATCTTATGTCGAAGTAGAAATGTCCAGATAGCCCTAGAGTAATCATCTACAATGGTGAGGAAGAATTGCAAGCCACTTGAGGTAGGGATCCGATAGGGACCCCACAAATCCATGTGCAAGAGTTCAAAGGTTCTAGTGGTCTTTATTTTGTGTTTGGGAAAGGGTTTCCTATGTTGTTTTGCCCTAGGATACATTTGACAATCAGACAAATCATGAGCAGAAAATTTGATTTCATTGATATGTTGCATCTTTTCTCTAGAAACATGTCCTAATCTATTATGCCAAACATCAGAGGGGAAAATAACACTAAAAGTAACATTTTTGGTTCTGTAGAAGTCTAGTGAAGGACCTTTTAGGGTCTCTGGAGGTAATAGGCAGTCTGGTTTTAGCTCATACAATCCACTCCTAGCCTTGATAGCTGCTATGATGCTATTAGTCTAAAGGTCCTGCAAGAACAGACTATTAGATACAAAAATGGCAGCTACATCATTTTGTGTAGTGAGCTTATTTACTGAAAGTAGATTCTTGAAGAAAGTTGGTATGTGTAATATTTCATCAAGTGTGATTTTGTCACCGAAGGTGGCTTGGCATATGTGTTTTACTTCCTGTTATGTGCCACCCGGGAGGGTAACAGGATCATACATCCTGTTTACTTCATAGTTGTGGCAAAAACTTAAGTTTTTGATCATATGTGATGAAGCTCCTGAATCAATCAACCATGTGCATGTATTATCTGTAGTATGTGTGTTTGTGCAACCATTACCTGCGAAGTTTGCAAGACCTCCCATCTTTACCTCACTTGTGCCCTTTCCTTTAATTGCTTTGGAAATTTCTTGTTGTATGAATGTGACTAGATTTTGAGGGATTTGATTGCTTTTGTCAGTGGACTCACTGTGTTCATTTGGTATATCTGCAGGAGAATCATAGAATGCAGCTAAGTTGGCTCTACTCTTCTGTCTAGTTAGCTCTCTATACCATTCAGGCACCCCATGGAGTTTGAAGCATGTTTCTACGGCATGCCCTGCCTTCCCACATTCTTCACAATGCTTGTCTTCTTTTCTGGTGCGGGTCCTCTTACTGCCATTGTTGTTTCTGCCCCCTCTCTTTATGTTGAAGTTGGGTTGTTTTGCCATCATAGCAACATTCATGGTGTTCTCATTGCTTGCATTTACTGTTCTTTGTCTTTCAACTGTCTGCATCATGACATAGGCTCTGTTCACCATGGGTAGAGGCTCCATAAGCATAACTTGGTTCACAACATACTCATAGTCTTCATTCAGGCCCATCAGAAATTGTACAAGTCGGTGTGTGTTTTCCTTCGTGTTAATAGCTTTGGCAGCATCACAGGTACAAGTGGGTTTTGGGCTTAAGCTAGATAAATCATCCCAAAGTTTGCTTAGTTTTGTGTAGTAAGCTGAGATGGTTAGGTTACCTTGTTTGAGTTGACTGATCTCTCTTTCAATCTGGTATAACAGTGGGCCATTAGCCTCCCCAAAGCTTCTTGGCAGTAGGAAACAACATAAATGCATCTCCCCAGCTCTTTGTTCATCGAGTTGAGAATCCAGGACTTGATCATGGAATCTGCCCTCCTCCATCTGGTAAGTAAGGTTCTGTCCTCTGTTGGTTGAATGCATGTTCCGTCAATAAAACATAGCTTATCTTTGGCACAAAGGGCTATCATCATTGCCTTGCTCCATGTCAGGTAATTGTTCCCATTAAAGAGGGTGGTAACGAGGACTGCTCCTGGATTTTCTGTGTTAGTGATGGAATACTTGTCTAGGTCTGTGGAGTCAAGGTGGCTGGTTTCATTTTCAGTCATGGTCGACATTTTTTTGTGGTGGGGTGGATCAGACCATAAGCTCTGATACCATGAAAAGATGGGATAAAATTTTCTTCTATTTAATTCACTACATTGTGTATGTACATTTGCTGTCTACTTATACTAGGAAAGAATAAAAACATATTGGCTATTGGAGTGCTATACTTGTAACTGTATTTACAGCTGTGGAGGAAAAACAAATGAGGCAGAGGAATAAAAGGACATTGCACAGTCGACGGGCATGGCATGCCACTGAGCAGGATGAAGATTTGTGTGCTGCTGGTGTAAGTGTGACGCGTGCTTGCAAGCTGCTGGTGCAATAGATGAAGGGTGTTTTGTGGACCCATAATCCGTCGGCCCATGAGATGAACCGTCCCAACCTTTAACACAAAATCGACCCAGACTTTAACAAATCTGAGACTTAAAATCCAGCAAATACTAAAGCAAATGGGTGGACATCAAAACTTCATGTCCTGCGGTTATACAAGGTGAAGCTAAAGTAAATTCTTCTAACAATCTGGAGTATGTTCTCTCCTTTGATGCATTATACATGGTTGTACCTGACAAAGTTAACAGAATAACAACTTCTAGTGATGTTAGAGCTGCCGGCATATCTATTATAATCATCGTCACATGTGAACATTAGTTTTGGTTTCATAGGAAGACTTATCCTACCATGGTTTGCAGCTTGAGTTGGTAATAATAATTTCGAGTTTGCGACTCTGCATCAGGGGATAGAATTTAGTAGACGCGTGGCTATATCCTTCCGAAAATTTTGGAGCTCGTGAATTCATTGGATTTATCAGCCTAAAAGTTGCGGCTTGAAAAGGAAAAGCCGATACCCATCTGCCCAATATCGTCTTGGCCCAAGATAACTTTTTGGCTCGAGTCCAGACCGAACTCCGTCGTAGAATCGTGGGTGCTTACCTAGTGTTCTAGAAGTAAGAACCGCAGGAGTCCTCAAATCTCACCATTTCTTTGTCGGATCAATTCACTGATCGGAATACGCAAGCTTTATCAACGAAAAATGGCGTCTTCTTTATTTAGTGGCGATGAGACAGCCCCATTCTTCGGCTTCCTAGGAGCAGCGGCAGCTCTCGTTTTCTCTTGTAAAAGCAAACCCTGACACGTACCTTTTCCAATTCTAAAAATTTCATCTTCGATGTAACAAAGCTTGAGTCTTTGAATAATTTTCAATGTGCAGGTATGGGAGCTGCCTATGGGACGGCGAAGAGTGGAGTGGGTGTGGCGTCGATGGGTGTGATGAGGCCAGAGCTTGTAATGAAATCGATAGTGCCCGTTGTTATGGCCGGAGTTCTGGGTATTTATGGTCTGATTATCGCTGTTATTATCAGCACCGGAATTAACCCCAAAGCCAAATCTTATTACCTCTTTGATGGCTATGCACATCTTTCCTCGGGCCTTGCTTGTGGTCTCGCTGGCTTATCTGCTGGTATGGCCATTGGTATTGTTGGTGATGCTGGTGTTAGGTACTTAACAAACCCATTAATATTTTCTATTATCTGGTTGCCGGTATTAGTTTTTCTTTTTGCGATGCTTATGGTGATGGGAAGTGGTGGTAGTGATTCGATTTATTGTGCTGTAACTGGATTGGCGGTGTATTAGGATACAGTGGGTTATGCAACTTTAGTGCGTTTTCTTTGTTTTGACTAATCCTATCTAAAGTTGATTGATTGATGATGATTATAGTGTGAAATGAACATGGTATGGTGGTGGTGTGACAATGTCAATGTGGTTAAGCGTATTCCCATCACGAACTGTATCATTGTGAAGTTGAAGACTTTGGTCTTTTTTTTTTCTTTTGTCAGATTATTGGACGTTGTGGAAGAGAGTACTATAGTAATTCTAGGTTATTGTCTAAATACAGCTTACATGTTAATTGTTCTCCGTGTAGCCAAAGGTATAAACTTTTTCATCTGGTTAGTAATGCATTCTTATGGGGTTACTAATACACTTCAATAATTATTGGATTAATAGGAAAATATTTTATTTATTTGTCATTGCTAGAGGAATGTGGATTACATAAAACTATAGTAGATTGTAAACAAGCAAATTACTGAGGTTGAACATGTATGAACTCCCGGTTGTATATGTTACGTATTATCCCAGATACCTTTGATTTTTGCACGAGGGCATTGACTTGAAGTTTGAATACATCGCTCTATAATATCTTATTGACTTAAAATACTGATGACTGATTGGAATGCTTTTCAAACGTACTTAAAAAGTTTTGAAAGCATTACTTTCATCACTCCTGGTTTTGGAATGATTATACTTTGTTATCTTTATCACTGTCAGGAGCTTTGTCTGGATCATTGATAACTGACATTCCTATGAAGATGAAACTGATTTTATTCAGTATATCTTTGCAGAGCTAATGCACAGCAGCCAAAGCTTTTCGTTGGTATGATTCTTATTCTTATATTTGCTGAGGCTTTGGCATTGTATGGACTCATTGTTGGTATCATCCTCTCTTCGCGAGCTGGCCAATCCAGAGCAGATTAGAACTGATCAAGTCACTCTTAAAGTAAAAGAATATAGAGTTTGTAGCTGTTGTTGCTTCTGATGCATGTATTCCAAATATATCTTTGGGATTGCTCCATATATTTATACTTTCGAGCAATTGTCTCCCTGAAATAAAGTTCGTTATTCTTTTTGTGGCATTTTGTTCTATTCTGTACGTATATTGTCTGACGGACATGTTGAAAGCCGGTTTACAGAGTGTAAAGTGACTTATCAAAAATGTGTGCATTTGAGTAAACAAAAGCATCACGATTACGTCCTCTCTCATCACTGTGAAATGTTATTAGACATCTCTGCTACAGCCAATTCTTTCCTTGTTGAGATTTCTTCGTTCTTTTGTTCTGCTTAATTCCAGGTCTCTTTAAAAGAACACTTATTTCTTGAGCCTTCTTTCTCAGGGTTATACAATTTCCTCAGTATATTTTCTTGAGAAATGTAGATGTAAGTTGTGGATAAGACAACAGCATGCTTGTGCTTTTAACAAAGTTATATCCTCCTCCATTTTCAGTGGTAGATGAAGAACATGCGGTTAGATCCGAGTCGAGGGTGGTGGGTTGAACAGAAGTTATTAAGTAACCTGGTCAAACCTAACGCCACTTTGGCTGTCAGATGTTGATGTGTCTAAACGGAAAATATTAACCGTTGTGAAGAGAACTCTTATCATTCATACATTATTAGATAGAGTTTATTTTTTCTATTTATGAACAAAAAATGACATAACTCTTTTTCGGAAAGATGCACGCGGACAATGGCATTAGGCATTGGGGCAAACGAAAGGCCGAAATAACGATCCAAAAAAATACAAACTTTGTCGGTCCCTGCAAAGTTAATGCCACTGGTGTAGACAAATATTACAAAATCAGACAATCAACAAAATGATTGAAGGATCAACGCACCCCACCGCAATATGTTTTTAATAAGATGAATTTACGCTTTCCCACTTCCTCGCTTACGAACAAGAGCGTTTTTGGTTAGATATTAATTAATGGAATGGAATAAAATGTAATATAGTGAAAAGTTATTTGGAAAGGTAAAATGGTTCATAATGTAATGTAATAAAATATTATTTAGAAAATAGATGGAATGAAATGTAATGTATAATAAATGACGATTATACCCTTATATAACATTCTCACATAACCTACAACTGAAAATGCACAAACACTCAAATGATATAGTTTTAAAACAGCAAAAATTGTAACTTACTGACAGACAATTAAAGTTACAGTTGTGACTAGAACTGTTAGGATATATGTTATATATCTAAGTAATTAGTTTTGGCATTATTTATTAATTAGACATATAAGAGACTAATTGGATAATGACTTAGATTCAAAAGCTATATGGATAATCTTGTAATTGTGATGGAATCCTACACAATATTGAAGTCTATTATCTTGCTGCTAATTGAAGTGTTTTACGGCTAGACATGTTGGCAATTGGATGATATTAATGCTGGATTGTGTGGATTTCGCGGGGAGAAGAAAACAGAAGGAAGTGGTTGTTGTGTGGGTATAATTGGGACGTTGTTGTTGCGTGTTTCAAGTGAGACTCTTCTTGCTTGAGTGTGTCTGTGTTGTGCATGTCTCTTATCAATAGTCGAAGTGAATCTCTTGTGCAGTGGAACAATAGCTGCTGTTGTGTGCATTAATTGAAGACTAAAAAACGCAGTTGTGGTGTGAGTGTTTTTTATTTTGGGAAAACACTGTGGGTTAGTTAATTGAATTTTTAAAAGACATAGATATGTTAGTGTGCGTGTGTTGCTGATTTTGTGGCCAAAGGTAGTGGTTGCTGGAATTTTTAAAAGGCATGGCCAAGTGCAGAAAATTATGAGATAGTGGGAGATTGAATGTGTGCGTCAATTGTTTCTTGTAAAAAATAACAAAAGTGAATTTCGTGTATGTCTCTGTGTCATAGCAGAAGGAAATTTAATGTGTGCGTGGAATTAAGTGTGCAGTGGGCGTTGATATAGCAGAAGTGAATTAGGTGTGTCTTCATCTATAGGAGTGAAACTCGTGGGTGTAAGGTAGACAATATGTTCAGTGGGCGTTAATTGAATTGTGAAAAAACATATTAGATTTTTTTCACCTTTCCTTTGTTTTTCAAACGACGTTGTGGAGGCCATAAACAGGTGCTGAGCTGTTGGTGCAGCGTATGTTCACGTTGAGCTGCTGACGTAGCATTCACGTACAGCATTATTCTTCATTGGCTCAAAGATTATTAATTAATTTCTTTATGGGCTGTGTATACTTTGGTTGGTGAATGTGTTATCGGTGTAGTTATGGCTTCGTGTTCGTGTTTATGTGAATCAGTCCATTGTTGTTGCGACAACTTCCAGATTTATTTCAGTAGAGTTGAACCTTTCGAAAAGTTGTTCTTTTCTTTTATCTCAAGTGTATTATTATTTTATTCTTAGTTGATTGATCACTTGAGTTATTTGTTTATTGTTCTTTCATTAAAAGATTGATTGAAAAAATCCTCTGTTGAGGTTAGTACGAGGTGATCGTACTATTGGTGTGAAATTCTTTTATAAGAAGTGAGGTTAAGAGATAGTGTCAATGGTTGATTAGTGTCGGCTCAATAAAGCCTTAGGTAAATCTATTGTACTTCGATGAAAGTGATTAAGTTAAGTGAGAGCCCCACCAACGTAAATAAGGTTTTTCGAATTGCGTTACCAAATTTTTGGTGCTTTTTATTATTTTGCTTTTGATTGCTTTTGTTTTTGTTTGTACTAAAGACGTCTACGGTAAAATTGGAAAGTTTGCGAAACTACTATCCCCTTCAGTTTTTCAAGAACAATAATTTTTTAATATATTTTTTATTTTTCATTAATAAAAATTTTATTATTTTATTATTAATTATATACAATTTATTATTAATTATATAAAATATTATTATTAACTATTTAATAAATTTTATTATATTAAAAATTATTCTATTCTAATTTATATTTAAAAATAATTTATTTTATTTTTATTTATAAAAAAATATATTTGTGACTTATCAAAAACATGTCACGACACTCTGAAAAACAATTAAAGAGTAAGTTTTTATATATTTTTATTTTTATTAATAAAATTTTTTATTATTAATTATATACAATTTATTGTTAATTATATAAAAATATTATTGTGTTGTGTTGGCTGTTATTAGGATAGGGTAAGATATAACTGATATTATAAAAATTTATTGAAAATATATTAGGTAGTATATATTTATTAGTTTACGTTCTATCCTAAACCTCCTGAATTGAAAGTTTCTCATTTTCACTATTTATGATAGAATGGAACGTAACATGAAACTCTCCGTTTCCATCTCATTTTATTTCATTCTGTTATAAAACCTCTTTCCAAACAATAAAACTGTGTTACGTTTTATCTCATTCTATTATAAAAACTAAAATCTTCAACCGAACAGACTCTAATGAAACACATCCTCTTTTTGGGTTACGGTGTAATAAATCATAACTGGTCAGAAGATTTCACGTGAAAACTAAGGAGGCAGTTGGTTCGTACAGGAGAATGGTAATAGGAATGAGAATGAATATAGTAAGAAATGAGAATAGATATTATCATTATAATTATGATGGTTGGTTAAGAGGAAGGAATGATTACCGTCACCGTTGATAGTGGTTGGTTTGTAAAAATATTAAGAAATAAAAATTTATTATAATTAATTTATTATATTATATTATATTACATTATATTATATTATATTATATTATAATTAATTATATTATAATTAATTAATTACAATATAATTATTAATTAATGAATGAATTATATTTTAATTAATTATATTGTAACTAAT
>JAOSBP010000204.1:19752403-19766947 GCA_027563825.1 Erythroxylum mucronatum
CGGGCAATATCCAAGAACATGAGGCGATCCTTCGTGGGCAGACGGTCTTGCATACTCAGCCAGGCCACAAAGGAGAATTTGGGAGGAATATAAGGCTGCCAAATCAGAGACATCCAAGGCCGATGAGAGCGCTTAACCTGGAGAAGTTCGTAGACGTGGGCCTGTCTTTCTGGTGGAATGCAATTCGCTTGCTTACATGATTTAATTAGGAAAAAATAACATCTGATTTAATTTCTAATTTCAGTTTGAGTTCTGACTGAAAAGTTACAGCGGAATCGAAAAGAAAATGCCAGAACATGGCAGTTGTTCATTCAGAAACACCAACAGTGTTGAAACTAAAGAAAATCATGAACAACTCCTTATTGATGTACTTAGTTGGATTTTCCTTTCATATCTTCATTTCAGTGGATCAATTTTGGGCATAAGTCAAAGCGATTCAACTTTTAAAGAAACATGCGATTTTGTCAGCCTTAAGCCATCTTAGCAGAACTCAAGAACTTACCAAGTTCAGAGTTTTGGACTTGGGACTGTTAAATTAGATGAATGCTGTTGTGGCTTGAAGCCTTAAATGCTGACATAGCATGTATTTCAAATGGGGAAAGCATATCTGAAACCTTCCATCTAAAGATAAGATAGGAGCCAAAACAGGTGGAGATTTCAGACACTATATCAACATTCTTATTTGATTAATAGTTACCAAATACTACAGTTTACATTCAAAAGATGACACAGGAAGCACTACACTGGAATTACATACGTTAATCCTAGTATGGGGCAGATTTACAATCTTGGTCACTAACAATTACTATTAAAATCAGAGGATGCAAGCAAAAACACCTTCAGTGGCAATCCATTCATAATGGAAACGCAGGAACCATCAATTAGCCACCCAAAAAAAAAATTCCTAATATAGGGTCTCCACACATACAGGACTACAAGAAAGACATTACAGTGCGCCTCCATAAAGAAGATCTCTTAGAGCCTTGGTAGTTTGGTGTGAAATTGAGCAATCCAAACATCTCCTTCAAAGTCTCTGCCTGCTCTTCAAAACCAACTAGCTTTGCAACAAGGGAGGCACTCTCAGAGATTTGGTCCATGTTGGTTGTGTTTGTCCACAAGCGATTGGCCAGCTGCAACCTTCTATGGCTTGAATTCAGAGCAACCCCCCACTTCAAGAACAGATTCTCTCTCTCTTCTCTAGAAAGCCTCTTCTGCATTTCCATGCACAGCATTCGTTTCTCTTGATTCAGAGCCCTCTTGCTGTTAAAGAAGGAAATCTAGTTAGCTATTGATCAAAAATATCTAATAAGCTATCTTTGTTCCAGAAACATATACATAATATTCAGTTTCCAATTATGTACCTGGAAGCAAATGTTAGTATTCGTCCATCAACCATGGCTTTTTTACCCTGGGAAAATGTCTCCTTCAGGAAGGATAGTCTTCTGAGCTCTACCTCCATATAAAATGAATCAGTTGGATCACCTTTAAACAGCAAAAAGAAGTAGGTCCTGTGAACCAGCGTGACATTGCAAGCATGCCAAAGATCAATAATTTCCATCTGGAGCCTCTTGAATTCTAAAGGCCATTTTGGAGCACTTTCTGCATCATCTGGAATTGGGTCCAGACCGACATCTTTCACACTCCTCATAGTTATAACCGGAGAATTCATGTTCGAGTCTTGCACCTACAGACCAAAAGAATCAGCATAAAATGTGTAACTAGTTAAACGATCAACAAGCCACCCAGTGAGGCATAGTGTAGATACATACACTGTTAACACTCAACCCCACTCCCTGGCCCCACCCTGCAACAACTTTAATAAAGTGGAAATGGGGATAATTATTTTGCAAATACTTTCATTGCCAATTTTGGATTTGGTAGTGACAGTAAGATTATACCTGTTTATGAGCAAAGCATAGGATACCAATCATTTCCATGTCCATCTTTCAAAAGAAATCCACAACTAGAGATAAAAACAGAGAAAAGGTGTGGAACTAATTTCTTAAAAGTCCCTTTTACATTTCATAACCATAGTTTGAGCTATCATACAGAAATGATTGGTGAAAGGGGAAACAAAAGAACTCACTGAAGGAACATCCATGAGCATGATTCCGGCACCTGAGTTACTGACACTGCTATTCAGACAATCTGTTGGAGGTTCTGCTCTCTGCCCTTTACAGTCATCATCATCAGCACTGGTCACAGAAGCCTGGGAAACGTTTCTAGGTACTATGTCATTTCCAAGATCAAATTTCAAAGCAGAAACTTTTCTTTGATAACCTTGAGGTCTCCAAATAAAATCTTTCTCAAGACCTATGGGTGGTGTGCTATCATTCCTTTCTCCCTCCTCAAGCCACCATGTGGACAAATCATCCATAAGTCTTGCCCTGCAGCTCCTACTCCTGATCAAGTTCAAGCTTTTATAGATCGATATGTCTTCTTCCATAAGGCATGGTAATGGTTTTTTGGGAGATGGTATGACAAACGCAGAATATAAGTCAGTCAACCCCACCAGATCCTTCTGTTTGGTTGACTCTACTTCATTTTCTTTATCCTCGTTCTCAACCTCGGTCAATTCTGAGTTGATCTTCTTTGAAAGAGTAGATGGAGCATTAGAGCTCACATATCCATCTGAGCTAGGACTTGAAAATGTCACATTTCCACATCTATTTGTGCTTGACTCTTCCTTCTCTATACACTGAACATCCTTGCATAAATCGCCAGAAATGTTGTTAGTCTGTTGTTCACCGTCTTCCCCATGATTATCATGACCATAACTAGTGGTTCTGATAGAAAGCTCAGGAGATGAGTTTGTTTGAGGAAAATTATCTTCTAGTTCAATTAACTGAATGTATTGCCCCTCAGAACTGCAACTACTCTGCACATCTGAGAACTGAAATGCACTGAAAGACCTAAGACCAACATCTACGGTTTGGGGATCCTCTGAAACTGGTGAATATGATATTGAATTTTCAGATCTCCATGAATGACGCACTCGAAGTTTAGGATAGTGACAATCTGCATCTACCTGGAAATGATAAGAAGAGATCAATTGTATATGCAAGATACTTTGGGATGAAATTGGTCCTTCATTTACATGAACAAGTCAATTTGAAACCAGTAAGGCAGAAAGAGTAAGAGAAACAAGTAGATACCCTTACTGAAGGTGTATGTTCTTCAGCAACCTCTACCAGATCCTGAACTTGAGACTGAACAGCATGCAATTGATGACTAAGTTCTGCAACTTCCTTCCTTAGCTGCACTTAGAAAAAGCTAAAAGATTAAGGGTTCAGTCAACAAGAAAGCAGTTAACTTTGACACGCCACTGAAATGTCACCACCCTTACTATAAAACTCCATAAAATTAAAATCTAACGGAGATTGGAGCAATATTGTGCCTCTAGTATCCTTATGAAAACTTCAGCAAAAGAAGAGAGCACTAGAACAGAAGATGGCTGATTCTGGAAACAATGCCACATAAGGATCCATCCAGACAGTATTAATCTTTTGTGTTTATTGTCATTAAAATCACATATAGTGCAGAAAATAGGCAGATATAAAAGAAGTCTCGAGCTGTGCTCCAAACAGAGAGTGCAATGCAGACAAACCTTTGTTTTGATGCTCAAATACCTTGTTATCTTGCTAAACACTATGGAAAACATTTCATACAAATTCTTGCTGAAATCAAAATCTTGATATGATGTGGGACTATGCCAATGCTTAAGAGACCTAATAGCTGTGAAACAGCCATTTTGGAGGGGCATTTGTCACCTTTTCAATCTGAAGGTCTTTCTCTCTTAACAAAGCAGTGGAATCTGATCCAACACTATTTGGTCCTGCATTTCTTAACTCGTTTTCCAATCTGGCCAGTTCTCTTTGTAGTTGCTTTACCAAAGCTTTATCTGACATTACTACATTGACCTGTGCATTAGTTGAAACTTCCTTAGCACAACTGGCAAACAAGAGGGTATTTCTAGACTGCTCAACATGGGTTCTGGCAGGGCTCATGGTACAGATAACGGCAGTCCTGGCATTGCCTCCCAAGGAAGACTGCAGGATGCGAGTCAGCTTTGAGTCTCTAAAAGGAATGTGTCCATTTCTTCCTTTGCTGCACCCAACAAAACATTTATGATAAGCAGATCTGACAATTAGGTTCAAGCTGGGGTGACCTGTGCAAATGTCAAGGGAGGTAGGAGTTCATAGCCGTAATTGATGACTGCCCAGGAAAAGTTCAGAAATTGAAGTTCAGGGAAGACAGTGCCAACTTAAGATGGAGTCAGTCAAACAATTAGCCTAATTCAATGCCAGATGAACACCTAAACTAATGCCACAGGAGACTATTTCTAGCACATTGCTTTGTCGATTGTAGAATAAATGATTTTATGTACGCTTAACAACTTTTGAACAGTTTAAGAATAATCAATGAGAGGCCACATGTGACTGAACTTGAGTGGATTTAAACCTAATGAAAATTGGTGAAATTTCAACTAATCAAACAAGTTCATAACAGACTATCACTGCCACTGTTGCTATCATGTCCCTAGCCACATGTGCCACAATCCATACGCTGTTGACGCATTTAGCCTGTGGCAATTTGACAAGTCATACTTGGTAATGTATAAATTCACCAGCGTGGCTCTTCATTTCTTTCCATATTAAGGTGAAATACACAGAGATGAGGTCCAGTGTTTTCCTGGGAAATACTGAAAAAATTCATCAGTGAGCTATAGAATAGTATTTTATTTTGATAATTACATCATTCCTTGTTGCTGCCCAAAAAAAAAAGATTGGGCAGATAATTCAAGTTGCACGGCAGGTATTCATTCAGCTGGATTAAAACAAAACTCAAGTATTACAAACATGCAAATGTATGAGTTTAACTTGAATGCTTAAGCTTGAATCCCAACAAAATGGTTTCATAAGGTAGAGTCCACTAACATACTCCTCCAGTACCACTGAAATATGAAATTTGACATTTTCTGTAGACCAACCTTAATTTACGGATGACGGTCCCCAATGTCAACAAGCTGCGATTTATATGGCAACCTTCTTTCAACCTCACGCCAGCTGATAATGTCTGGGATGCACGCTCACTTCCCGCCAAATCAACAAAATTCTGTCGAGAAAACAACGATCAAAACAGCTGCTAAAGCTGTCAGGTTTACTAAGTCAACTAACAAACAATTCAATGAATCATACCACAGTGGCCATAAGGGTGCTTGATTTGTCATTGCCTAAAAATTCACGTGCAGAACTTTCAATTGCCTGTCATGCACACAGGGTGAGTAAGAACAGTAGGGATTTGAGAATTCATAATGAAATAACTACTCAATCTTACCAGTCTCAGAATCTGATGCGATCTAGAGCTTGTTTCATTTAAGGAAGTCTCGCCTATTTGTCTTTGAGCTGTAACAAGCACCAGGGATGGGTTGAGTATGCAGTAACCAATCATCTAGTGAAAGTAAGATAGTGAAGAGCCTGACTTAAAAGTAAGATAGTTAAGAGCCTGACTTACCTTCACAAAAAGAAAGAAGTTCTTGAAAATGACTCCAGTCCCGTATAGTTTCCTCAGAGAGTTTCTCAACAACAGTTCCTCTCTGTTCACAAAGTTGTTATTTCAATAAAAAACTATAAAAGCAGTACCTAACCAGACTTGGAATGAGAATTACCTCAGGATCATCAAGAAGTCGTAAAGGGGTAGTGTCAATACTAAGGAGGTCTCTAACAGACTCATTGTAGATCTCCAAAGCAGAGAATTTCAAGACAAATTCTCTTTCCTTGTGCTATAAGAAAGGAAAACCACAAGTTTTCTCAATCAAGGGAAGTCCAAGGCATTTTAAGTGAACGCAGGATTTAGGGTAACAAGAATGATAATACACTACCTTCTCTATGTAATCATAGACATCTGCCACAGTGTATTCGGTAATTCCACTCATGGTAAATGTCTTTCCACTGCTCGTTTGTCCATATGCAAATACACTTGCTGAAAGCAATGTATCAATTAAACTGATAAGGTTTAGCAAATAAAGGTAAAGATGGAGCTCAGAGTGAAGTCCAAGAAACAAATTGAGCTAATAAAAAGATATGTACTTACAATTTATACCACTGACGCCAGAAAGAGCAACCTCCTTGGCCCCTTGCTCGTACACTTGCCTTGTAGAGCAATCAGGACTAAAAACTCTGTCTGCAACCAACAACAAAGAAAGAAAATATGGAATAAAACCAAAGAGAAGTTAGCATTATAGACAACCCAGGGGCAGAAAAATAGAAAAGTGAAAGAAAAGACTCCTATGATTTGAACGGCTTCCAAAAGATTTGCTTATAGAAAGTAAAATTCACACTACTAAAATAAACCTCAAAATGTAGAACATGACATCAACCATTTCAGTAGTAACGGAATACGAAGACCGGAAAAGATACAGGATAAACAATTGAGATGCCGTTGACAAGGGAAATAAGTAAAACTGGTCGATACTTTTGAAAAAGAAAGAACAAAGAACTTCTCACCAAATGTGTAGACAGTTGGGTACATGGACCTCTCTGAAACTGAAAGATTGTTCCTGTACATGAGGGTAGTATCATTGATACATTCCCAATCTGACACATCATTTCTAGCAATCTCCTTCTCACTCAAAGGTCGTAGACGAACTGAAACAAAAATCTTCTCCACATCTCCCGTTGGCCTCTGCATTGGCTCTTCCTCATAAGCCACACCCATTTCTCACCTGTTCTGGGAACAAGATTAGAGAATATACCATACAGGCAAGTCAATTCATCTTCATATGGACCATAAATAAATGACAGCTTTTTCTCTACTTATCCAGTCAATGCGTTGTGGTCGACATTAGTTTAATAAAACAACTATGTTGAGTGGTGCCTGCTAAACACAAGGGCCAGTGAACCTTAAACACCCACAATAATCTACATCGACAAACTAATCATGGGTTAGTGCTAAATTCACCGACAGAATTCCGGATATCTTTTGCAGACATTTCTCACTATATTAAAGAAAATGTCATGATTCATGGCCAAGTACATATGACAATTCATAAGCTATGATTCGCGAGTCAAACAGACAGTGGCTTGTCTAATTATTTAGCATAATTTGGAGTTTTCCTAAATGGTCCCCAGTAACAGTCTGTCAAAGACTTCTTCTCATGTTACCTTAGAGCATTTCCAAATTAAAAAACTCTCTCGGCAGAACGAAACCCCAGAAACCAAAACAAAGAACAAAAATACCTTTTTTTTTGTCAATTTTACCTTGGTGATTGAGAATTCAGAGTCCCTTTCAAGGAAGGTTTCAGACTTCTCCAAGAATCTTCTATACTTTCATGTGAAGAAATTCCAAACTGGGAAGCTTTTTCCTTTGTCTGTTTCGATCCCTTTTTATAACATTTTTGAACTTAACTCTGCAACAATCACAGAAATCTCAATTTTGGTTAACCTCAACCCTCAAAATATAATTCCATAGCAGAAACACTCGCAATCTTTTGGAGTTTTATGCATTTTTTCTGAGAAAACCGAAAATGTGAAGCATTAGCAACTAAAATGAGCCATCAAACTTGAGACGGATCAAAATGTAGTAACCGTATCTTTTTCGACTCGTGAACTTTTCGGGATCAAACCCACCACACATTTCCGTAATCACAGCCAAAAACATCAGACCCCAAGGTACAAACAAACAGAGAACAAACCAATGGATCGAGCAGTCTGAATAACAGAGCAACAGAGATTTGGCGAGAAGTCAAAGCTCCGCCTTCTCTCTCTTCTATCTGGCTCACTACGCACGTAAGAAATGTCGTTTTGGACATGTGATTGTTACGACTACGAGAAGTAGGCAAATATAAAGGGTAGGAGGTATTACAAATTACAATAGAGTGGTTATGGCGTCCAGTAGAGTTGGCCTGTAGCTTTCTGTTAACTGCTCTCTGAGTAACCTAACTATTATTAATTAGTTATAATTAGCCTTCGAATTGAAACTATTTAAAATTGGACCTATTTAAAATTGAATAATCACTTACCTAATTAGTGATTACCTCGCTTGCCAGTGAAGCCTATTAAGTTTTGGTGCCAATTATGACGGTTAACTGCCTCCTAACAACAAGGACCTGAAAATTTGATCTTACCTTCCCTAATTGGGGTTGCATTTGGTGGGATCTCTTTTGTTTAATGTTTGAAGTTTAAAATTAGGTGATGAGGGTTAATTCAAAAAATTAATATAGTTAAATCAATCGGCTAAATTCTAAATTCATTTTAATAATAAAAAAATTCAACCAATTCAACGTAAAAATTTAATTTTTTAATTTTTGGTTTAATTTATTTTAATAATTTTATAATTAAAAATTGATCAGTTTATTAATTAATCGGTCAATTTTTTAAATTAATAATTTCTTATAATTAATTTATTTTCATTAAATTTAAAATTTTCAATAAATAAAGACAATATCTTTTAATAATATTTTAAATTCTTTTAATTTTATTTAATCTTTAGTCAGTTGTATAACAATTAATACTAGTTACTGTTTAAATTTTAAACTTTTTAATCTTACTAGTTTAATTTTCTTCCTGTTTTTATAACATTATTTATTTTTGGCATAAATAAAGATAAGACCATGTTCGTTTGACTTTTTTCTTTTAATTTGCAAGCAATAAATTTCATGTTTATTAATTAAAAAAGGATTTACAAACTCTGCGGTATATCGTTCCCTGTTTGTCTCGCCGGAGGAGCTCCAGTATTGTCATCGGTGGTTCTTGGAGAGTATGTAATCCTGAACTGACAAGAGTGACAACTGAGGCGAGTCTATCTGCACGTTGGTTCTCAATCGCGTTAGAGGAGTCCACGGGAACCTGCCGACAAAAAGTTGGCATCAGAGAAAATGAGATGAGAAGAGGATAAGATGTTAATAACCTCGAATGAATCCACTTCAACGATATTCTATAGCCCAAATTTCAAGCTAAATTGAGTCTCGAATAAACTCCCCAAAATTTACCACACCTCTGGCTTTGTCGCTCTCGAATAAACCCTCCGACAATGGCATAGTTGGTGCCTGATTTAACTATGCCATCTGTGTTTACCCTTAGTGATGAGATTTCTTTTAGATGTCCTGAATCCCCTTCCCTCCAGAGTGACACAAACAAAAAGCTGTTGAGCGAAAAATTGGAAAAGTGGGGACCGTTTTGAATTTTGATGTTTTAGTAAAGAACCCATCCCCTTCCCCACGTGGCTTATGCCTTTTAATAGATGTCACGTTACGACTTTGAAAGCAAACCAATTATTTAATAATCATACTTATATTAACTCAATCTAATTTGATTAACAACCAAAATGATACATAGGCATATATAAAAGTAACATAAAGTTATAGCACCGAAATAAAAGAAAGCATATTTAATTTTGGGCGGCTTGCGTTGCGAGTTCCCGTTTCATTTCTTTTTCCTTTTACGTTCAGCTTATGGATATGCACATGCCTTGCGTGGTCTCCGGGACCCACTTTTACTACACTGTGCCCACTTTAGCCTGTAGTCGACAAGCTGAAAGCTGCAATTGGACCATTATGTTATTTCTGTTTACTCTCCGTGCAATTCCATTACTATAAGGCAATTCAATTTGAGGTCATTAAGAAGTTAAACTAATAAAGCTGAGTTTTAGAATAATTGGTAAAGTTACTGATCAAAATATCGTATGTTTAACTTAGAAAAATGGTCTTTTATAAAATATAAAAAAATAATTATGTATAATTAATAACTCTCTTTAACCAATATATATACAAACATGATTCTTGATATATGTATCGACGAAATTGACAAATAGTTCCATATTGTCAATCTCAATTTAAAGTATTGTATTAAAGAAATTGACAAACAGCTCCGAATTGTCAATCTCAATACAAAAAAAATACTATCATCGCCTATATAGGCGCGTGTTCCAATTTGAATGGAGAGAAAGGTACCTTATCTCCCAAAATCATGTTTGGACCATCTGAATTAGCAAAATACTGCCATGGCTGAGAAGGCGCCAATTAATTAAAGTATTTTGGACATTTCCAAATTCCTATCTTATTCCATTCCAGTCTTAAACATGTAATTATCTCGATTTATCAAAAATAAAAACAGAGAAAATGCTTGTATGTTATCTTGTCACGTAGGACTTTGATTAGGTCGGTCATGTTAGGCCCAGACTCAGGCCCAGGCATAGACAACCCATTCATAAATGGTAACCTCTCATTCATAAGTAAAAACCTAAACCTAGCAGGTATTTTTCATATATAAGGTACTACCTCACCATGACATAGGTACGACTTGAGAACCCTCGTATTTTCTTTATTCTTAGCCACCAAAACTCTCACAAAAAGATTAACTTAGAGCTTCGGAGGGGCCTACCGACAGTCAACCCCCGGTGTACCTTATTGTTTTGCAGGTATTCTCTAGCCAAAGCTATTCAGATTCATGGATCCAAGCAGCAGCGCCTAGCCCCATCAAAATCAGACGGAACCAAATTTAATTTTTATACTTAATTGATCGTAACATATACAATTTTAATATCACTTTTTAATGGCAAAATAAATTAGCAATAATCTATAAATGTTTTTATTTACTAAAAAAAGGAAAGATCCACAATAATTTACAAAATAAATTAATGTTAAATATTGAGACTAATTAAATGAAAATATATTGATGTAAGATTACAAAATGTATTTAAATAGTATATATATTAAAAAGTTGTAAAAGCAATTGATGGATTAATTTCAATGCATTCATTTTATTTTATGTCTAGAGATTCCACAGCAATTATAAGATTACTCTCAATTAAAAAAAATTTAAATACGGTAACTAAATTAGTTCATTTATATTGTAAATCCTTTGAAGAATCCACCTCCTTCTAGGTGTACGATGGAAATTCCAAACTGGCATAATAAGATTTTACATTTTATTATTGAATGAGAATTTAAAACCTATAATATAAAAGATGCCGTTATAAAATAGTAAATATTAATTAAAATTAAAAATTTTAAATATAATTAAAGTAAGAGATTATATTTATTCATTGAAGTAATTAAGTTTTAGTTGAAAAAAGAGATTATGAAATAAAAATCAACTACTTTATAAAAATTGATTGATTTATAAAATCTAAATGATTAAGTAATTAATTGATTAATTTTTTACTAACTTTATAATTTTAGGCAAATACTTTAGATAAATTGTACAAAGAAATTTAAATAATTTTTATGAATAATTTTAAAAAATTACTTTAAAGAATCACGACACAACTTTTCTTTTTTTAAAAAAAATCTGCCCGTAAGCTCTACGATTGAAATCGTTGGAAGATTTTGTGTCATAAATCAGAATCCACAATAATTGACCTCGTCAATCATCATCATAGTCCTCGGTCTGTACAGTAATTTAATTATTATGTCTGAGACATATAAGAATATCGAGAGATCCAGACTTGATTCTGTTTTTCTTATTTGTAGAACCAAGGCATATGTTTAGAATTGTGCGTAATTACTGCAAAATAGTCTTAAAAGATACGACGAAAATTTAGGTTTTTAAATATGATTTCGGGTAATAACGTATATTCATTGTTAACATATTTAAAAATTTAATTAGTTACACTCAAGAATGGATTAAAGAGAGAAGAGTGTTTTAATCAAGTTGGACTCGATTGTAAAGTTTGAGAAATTTTATAATTAAATACGAGTTAATAAATAAAGTTTAATATGAGATATTAGCTCCTATTTGAGTATAACTGGTATTTAATTAAAATTATTTGTAATTAGATAATTCTAATTAAAATTTAATTTCAATTAAATTACAATAATATCTAAAAATTATTATAAATAAGCTTAAATTCTAAGCGAATTATCACTTTTTTTCATAACTCTCTATTTTGCTATTACTGTGGTTGAGATAAGCTGATTTCATAAACAACTTGTAAAATACGATAAGATAAGAAAATGATTAAATTTTAGAATAAGGTATGAATTACCATTTATACTTTGTTTTGATTTATATGTTAATTATTTTATAAAATTTTCAGTGATTTTGGTTTTTAAAAAAGCAATTATAAAAAAATTGTAATTATTTTGATTTTCCAACAAATTTGTCTTATAGTCTTAAGTAAAGTATGATTTACTCACTAGTTATTTCTGATTTTTGTAAGATTATGCACAAATGTTGGAGTATTAAATTGTATCTATCTAATTAACTTGTCTTCTTAACTTAGCTTCGACATTCTGTCATTTTTGTCATTAGAAGGATGCATCGGCGCTGAAAGTGGGTTCGTTTGTGTGCTCGAAGCGGGATCTGACATGTCAGTCCAAGCAATTAATACGCATATTAAAACAGGTGAATTAGGGGCCTGCATGTGCCGGTGGGCTGATAGTGATACTGTACCTGAAAGCCGACAATTCATTAGACTTTAAGTTTAGACAAAATTATATATATATATAAAAGAAACAGAAAATATGATTTTTAGAATAATTTGGGGGCATCTCAAGTGGGCTGGTTGGCCGACTGTTTCTCGACCAATGAAAGGAAAACCTATCACAAACCCTGTGGTTGGCCGAGTGTTTCTCGACCAAGGAAAGGAAAACCTGTCACAAGCCCTGTGGTTACCTATACTCCTTTAAGTTGGTCCCATTTGTGATGGTCCTAAAAGTTGAAGAACACTACTCGTGAGTCGTGAAGTGTTCTCGCTCTCCGTTGAGTCCCAGTACTTGTCTTCTCATTTACCCAAATTGTGGATGTTCAGTCAGTCAGGGGTGACGGTGATTGGCGCACTACATAATTATTCTGGACTTTGGCCTCTTTCTAAATTCCAATTTCCAACCCTCATTCCTTCATCTAGCCTATTACTTCAATTGCTTTTTACTGATACTCTGACTTAAGCCCTTGCCGGAGTGCCCTAAAGAGTTGTCAAGTAGTACTAGAGATTAGAGGCTCAAATTGCGGATTGAACCAAAAATTATATAAGACTCCTCTAAATTTCTGGATTTGTTAACCATGGATGGTTAAAATAAGTGATGTAAAGTCCATAATCCCAAACGTTAATAAAAGCTTAAAGAGGGGAGTAGAGATATACAAGTGGCAAGCAAGTCACGAAGAAAACAAGCGAAACTAACTTTTTTCTTGTTCTTCTTGTAAGTATACAAAAATATCATCTCTCTCTTGTATTTGAAGCTTTTCTCGTATATTTCCTCGTTTTGTTTTTTTGGCACTAGATTAAAAAGAAAATTATGGAGATTAATAACCCAAAAATTTATAGAAATGGAATAAAACTTCAAGTAGGTAAGATTTCTATCTAAATTCCATCCTGATTTGTAATCATCCGAAACTAATTTTTAGTTGGAATTATGTTGTGATTGTTTGTGATAACAATTTAATGAAATTAAAAAGAAAACAAATTGGAGAAAAGGTGGCTCGAAAAATGAGAAAAAGAAGAGCTATGAGAAGAGGAAAGGGTGAAGAAGAAGTTAATTTTAGAAAAATTTAAGGTCTATTAAGATGCAAAATAGGAAATATAAATATTTAAGGGTAAAATAAGAATTTAAGACCTAGAAGAGCATTTTAGTAATAATAAAATAATGTATATGTAAAATAATATTTTTTAATAATTAAGGGTATTTTAATAATTATGGTAGTAAGATAAAGAAAGGAATTGCTAATAATTACGAATAAAGTGGTTAAAAAAGGGATAATTTTTATTATTAAGCGTAATTGGGTTAAAAATTTTCTTAAATATAATATAATATAATTTTGTAAATGTCTAAGTCTAGATGATGTATTAGGAAGTAGATTAGACCGATTAAAATATTTGAGTCTGAAAATCTGGTAAGTAGAACCTTAACCTGTAACTTTATATTTGTGTATGGTTTATAAAAATTGTGAATTTTTATTATTAATAAATTATTTTACAATAAATAATATTTTAAATTAGTAACTAATTAATTAAATAATTAATAATTGCATACATAAATTTTTGAAATATATCAATTTTGTAAGGAATTTATTTATTAAATAAATAATTGACAAGGTACAAAATATTAATGCTTATATTTTGTTATATGTTATGATGTGTATTGCCTGATAATTTTGGGAAACAAATAATATTTATAATTTTTAGTTGTGCATGTGTATAATTAAGAAAATTATGGTAAGATAAATCACGTTCATGAAATTAAATAGAGATTGGATTATAATAGTTTGAGAATAGATTATTGAAATTATGAATTTATGGCTTGCCAAAGATAGGCTATATTTGATGGTCATAGATTGATAGGTTGTTAAGATACGAGCGAGTTGTGGTTAGGTACCTGTCCGTGGAGCAGGTATCAAGGCATCCTGGGTCCTAGGATGTCCTGTGTTGATGGTTAGGTACCAGAGTGATACCGGGGTATCTTAAGTCTTAGGTATATCCTGTGTCGATAGTTAGGGACTTGAGTGGTACCAGGGTTGTTGGGCCCCGATTCTTTTTTTCAAAGTCAACAAGCTTGATTAAATTATTTTGAGGCATGTGTAAATTAATTTGAGGTTTTAGTTTGAGAAG
>JAOSBP010000204.1:19783533-19796942 GCA_027563825.1 Erythroxylum mucronatum
CGAAAGAACAGAAACCAAAGCACAAATTCTTTTCAAATTCGGAAACAGAAACAATACGGAATCAAATCGAAACAAACTTTTTTTTTCTTTTTCTCATCTTATTCATCTTAAATCCATTTTAATACTTAAAAACTTAGTTCGGGATTTTCGGATTAGCCTAAGGTTTTCGAGGTTGGACATCCGGTAATCGGTTCCAACCTGTATTCGTTTGAGGGAATCTGTATAAGTAGTTAGGTTCCGAAAATGGGATCCAACATTGTTGGTGATGCTTGGCTCCCCGGATCCCTTTTGGATTAAGAGAGTCTTACGGTTACATAAGTATAGGAGCATGGTTGGGCTGTTGGTGATGCATAGCTCCCTGTAGACATTTGAGGTTTAGAGTTGTGAGGGCTTACCTTTGGAGATTAGGGTCTTACAGATATTCTTCCCTACAATTTATTTGTGTTGTTGATGTGATTGGACGTATAGCATGATGTGCATGTATTTTGATATTCATGCATGACTGTGTGCATAGCATTGGGTATCGTAGGACGGTATAAGCTTACTTAACGAGGTCTGGCTCCCCTCAACTTTATTTTTTCCAGGTCAGCTACCACCAACTTCACAATAGTGACTCTCGTGACATGCCTGCTACGGCCTACCTACGTTTGTGTTGTTCTTTCTTTATTTTCATTTATCATGTATTGTAGCGTCCGTAGTGACATGATTTCATGAGGTATAAAACTTCTTTCTGGCGCGCATTATTGTTATTGTATTATATGGACTTATTGCAAGTCAGCCATTTTGGTTTATGGCTGTCGTATGGAATGAGCAATCACCACTGGTTCAACCAAGACACGAGTGGCTTTGCCACTGATGTATAAGAGTTGTTAGTGCCCATCAAAGAACAGACAAAGGCGACACAGGTCCACAACAAACAATGAGGAAATGACACAGGCCGATGATGGAAAGATAGCTTCAAATGGCGACAATAGAAACAAACAAAAAAACCTAGATCTCTGCGCAAACAACGAGGCTTGTGTAATACACGCGACCTACATCTGAGACGTTTCACTAATCAGACATGCTTCTCCTAGTGACATGATGTGTCTGATTAGTGAGGGTCATTGACACGTGATAGTGTCATGTCGACAAAGATAATGGTGAAATTAACATCGGGTTAGAATTAAAAAATTGAAAATTTAGCCGTTTTATTGTTACTTTTTAAAATTCATGCTATAATTAAAAAATTAAGAAAAATTTAGGTTTTTTTTGTAATTAACCTATAATGTAATCGATGTACAATGTGCGATTAGTGATCAATCCAATGTATATATAGTGTCAAGTAGTACCTACTCACATACTAAGTTATTTAACTTTTAATTATTCAACCCCAAATATTATTTTAAGTTCAAAAGTATTTTTAAAACTAAAAAAATTCTTAATTATGAATATATATATATATGTATGTATGTATAATATACACACACAAAGTGCAATATTCATCTTTGAGCACTTAAAACATTAAGGTGGCCATGATAATGCTTATATGAATTTTTTATTTATTTGGAACACTCGAAATGAATTTAATATTCCATATTCTTGTGTTGCATGAGTTGTATTACTTTAAAATTCTCTTTAATTATATATGTGTTCCACTTTGATTATTTCTTCTATTCTTTGATTTTTTAATTGATTTAATTGACTTCTTTATTTATTTTTTCCTAGTTGTATTGCTATAAAATTATCTTCAATTATATATATACTCCACTTTGATCATTTCTTCTACTCTTTGATTTTTTAATTGAAAATCCACTCCTTTGTTCACTTTATCTTTCAGTTATATTATGTTTCAATTTTTTATAAAATAACTTGCCAATATAACTAAAAAAACTGGTACTAACATATTTTATTCTCACCAAAATTATTAATTAAAAGTTCACTTAAATCTTTAGAAAGAAGTATTTTAGGAAATTGTCCATAAACTTCATGTTAATTATTATTAATTAAAATTTCACTTAAATCTTTAGAAAGAAATATTTTAGGAAATTATCCGTACACTTCCTGTCAATTATGGTGGCTGCACATTGCCCTTATCGGCCACTTGGATTGAACCTATGGTTTCATTTTGAGTCCATAATTTACCAAGTGACCCATCTAAAATACGCGATTGGCAATTATATTGTATTTTTATAATCTATTTAGCGTGCACTTGATGCTTCGTTTTTTTTACAGGAAAAAGGATATGTTATCTCTTCTAAAGCATAACTCTGTCCGTTTGGACTAGCAGAATCTTCCCGGAAAGTTCCTCACCATCCAGGACGGAAAACATGAAGAGATGAGGAGTGAAGAAAGGAAAATTTTCCACAACCTATAAGCTTATAAAAGGCTCTTAATTAGTTTCAAAGAGAAACCCAAAGGGTAAGTAGTGAAGTAAGTGGAACAGTCCAAAAGAAGTGAGAAAACATGGAGATTGAGGAAGTAAGCAGCTGCGAGGCACTTCCACTTCTCTCATTGAATCACGTCTCGTTGCTTTGCAGATCAGTATGGGATGCTGTCAGGTTTTATGAGAATGTTCTGGGTTTTGTTCTCATCAAACGCCCCTCTTCTTTCAATTTTAACGGAGCTTGGTTAGTTCTAACACTTTATTCTATTTCCTTTTGTACATAGCCCATAATCAAGCTTCCAACTTTTTCACAATATTTGACTAAATCGTCTCTCTTTTCTGCAGGTTATATAGCTATGGAATTGGCATACACTTGATCGAAAAACCATCACTTGAAGATTTTGACAAGATCATGGAACCTCGTCCAATCAACCCCAAGGACAACCATATGTCCTTCCAAGTAATGTTGACTAATTCCAACTTCTTATGTGATTTATTCAAGTAGTATGAATAGTAGCAGAAGCTGTGTACTGTTTTTCATAACAAAAAAGGAACGGAATTTGCAGTGCACAGACGTTGGCCTTGTGAAGAGGAGACTGCAACAAATGGGAATGAGGTACGTGACAGCTTTGGTGGAGGAAGATGGGGTAAAGGTGGACCAGGTATTTTTTCATGACCCAGATGGCTACATGATCGAAATATGCAACTGTGGTGACATACCGATCCTTCCAATCTCATCCTGTTCTTTCAAGCCAAGAACGGCAACTTTCAAAACCGCTGCAGCGACTAAATGTGGATTCATGGAAAATGTACTGATGGAGAGTTTGAGCATGGACATCCTCAATATTTCATTTTGACCAAATTATAGTTGGTTTTGTTCATAACTGTCAAGAAAGTGACATACTGTCTAATACAGGTCCTTTCTTGGGGTCATCGACTGGTTGGTTGGCGTTGTCTATGATATCCTGTCAAATAAGATAGTAAGAGGAGATTGTACTGTATTTGTCAATGATACATGTAAGCCAAGATGTGGCTTCTAAATTTTATTAAGTGGAAATATAATACACTCTCTCTGGTTTGGTTGTTGTTACAGCATTATGAAGGCCGAATACCTTCCTTCTATATTCAGATCCTAAGATTTGGCCCACAGCCCTCCACTGTGGGCCAATTTAGTAATCTCAGTCTTTTATACGGCGTCCAGGCAGGTCCATAGAGCCTGAACTTTATGTCAAAATCGGGATTATGCAAACATAGTCCAAATCCTACACGCCAAATGTGTGCGAAGGAACAGCCATAAACGGACCTAAAACGATGTTTTGCGGTTTTAGAGTACAAAAAGCAACAATGGAGACCGTAAATGAGGTGGACCCCAGGTCAGATATCAAACTGATGGGCAAGAATCATCGAAGAGCCACTATCACTAACCCGCTCTCGTAGCATCTTGAACTTGTGGCCGATGTTGCCTCAGACCCTGAACCTAAAGCACCCTCCTTCATTAACTATACGTCTATATGTCTCGTGAGAGCTTCTTAAATCCACATGTGCCGTGTATTGTCCCTTCTGGAATCTGCTTGCTGTTGTGGGACCACCACTTTATCTCCTCTCCAGAGGCCAATAGACTCTTCGTCACTATCAATCAAGTCACCACCCACCCACCACCAACATCTCCCTAGATAATACGAACAAAGACAACCTTAAGAGGTAGACTATAACAATCACCTATCCAATCATTGACACGTTAGCTTCTCAGAATTGTTTCTTGTTGGGACTGGTGGTGTTTGTTGCATCTCTTAATTTAACGAAGTTTCTGTCCGCCTTTCGCGTGGACAGTGCATGAATCTTTTCGTCGGGTGATTGTAGAAATGATAGTGGGGCTGAATTATGCGTACCCTTTGTGACGCCTGTGAGAGTGCCGCTGCCGTTGTTTTCTGCGCCGCTGATGAGGCCGCTCTTTGCCGTGCCTGTGACGACAAGGTATGCCTTTTGCTCTTTTGCATTCTACAGTTAAATTACTTGTGCGTTTGAGTTTGTTCTTTATCGAAAGGATTAAACTTTAATGGTCTGCCTTATAGTGTCACTCTTAAATAGCATATTGCCACTTTTAATCAAGTTTATCGCACGATGTTTAGAATAACAGTGATTTGTTTCTTGAAGATTGAAACTTTTAGATGGTTTGCAAGTTCAAAGATGACTCTTCGAAATCCTGATGTTGGTCTAGATTATATGGGCCAACATCTTTCTCATGGCTTTGAGTTACAAATTGCGTTGGCAGGTCCACATGTGTAATAAACTTGCTAGCCGCCATGTGCGAGTCGGTTTGGCAAATCCCAGTGATGTTCCTCGCTGTGACATATGTGAAAATGCACCTGGTATATCAGTCTTCCTATACAGTAGTATAGTACACATAACTCTCTTTTCGTGCTGTATCTATCCTTTGGTGCTCCTGCAAAGATGGTCACAAACTTACGCTCTCTGCCTGAAAAATTTTTGCAGCTTTCTTTTACTGCGAGATAGATGGGACTTCCCTTTGTTTGCAGTGTGACATGATTGTTCATGTAGGTGGTAAAAGAACACATGGGAGATATCTGCTGCTAAGACAGAGAGTTGAGGTATGTAAATCCTTTCCTTGACGGAATTTCCTCTTAATATTTCCCACATTTATGCAGAAATGTGCTGAATTTACTTTTGTTATGTAGTTTCCAGGAGATAAACCTGAGGACCCAGTTGAAGCCATGAAAGGACAAAATGACTCACCCAAGCTCACAATAGGAGAGAATCAACAAAATTATCGACTATCTCCTGTTCCAATGTCTGATGAAAATTCTGATGGGCTTGCGAAGATGGATAACAAAATGATTGATTTGAATATGAAGCCTCATCGAATACATGAACAAGCTTAACACAGTCAGGTCAGTCTATGGATCCTCCGTTCAACTGGAGCCTGAAAGTTTATGTTTCAATTACCTCTTATCTTCCCTGGTGACTTTTTGCATTTCCAAGAAGGGAATGTATCTTATGTGGACGATAGGAGCTAAAATGCTTTCTTTTTTCACTTCAACAATCAGAAACTGCTGGTGAAAGAATGAAGAGAAATCGTGTCTTCCAAAGTTTTCACTTGAAAAAATCCGTGAAATAATTCTAAATATCTGATCTTGAAAAAACTTGGAAAAACTGTGGTAGCTGTAAGAATGCATATAAAAAAAAAAAAGAATGCGAGACATTTTCTTGACAATCTACGAAACTCGAAGAGACCCAATTCGTTAGAAAATGAAAATCCGAGGAATGATTGAAATAATCAAAGAAACTGGGATGACATTCTGTTTTGTAGGGCCTTAGTTTTACTGGAATTAGCATCATGTATTTGGGCACTTAAGCTCAGAATTAACCTTTCTCATGGAGTTATCTGATCCTCAGAATTAACCTTTCTCATGGACGTTATCTGATCTTGGAAGGTTAAGATTATTTTGGCAAGTTATGGCCTAATTTAGGAGAAGCAAACTTCGGTTTCATCTATTAAATGTTGGAATTACTATCTTTCTAGCTTTGTTCCATAACAAATACAAGTGCCAGAAATAAAGAATACGCCAACCAACATCTAGTGATCTTTATGCAAAAAACACGTTTTTTTGAGAATCTGAATTACCTGAATTAGTGGAGGCTTCTCACTTCTATACATCAATTACACTTTTCTCAAAGTTGCAACTAGGAAATCATTGTCAATTACAAACCAGCAACAGAAATAATCACAGAAGTTTCATAGGACAGCTTCTAGTGGGGCTTAGGAGCTAGTGGCATTATCTGTGATAAAACTATGATGCTAGCAATCTTGTCCGCTGTCCACAGTATGTTTCCTTTCATTCTAGTTCTGATGCAGCTGAACCAATTAACGTTGGAACTATTCTGACAACTCTTTCTGCCTCGTCTGCAGGAGCAATGATCGTTTTGTTAATCTTCCATCACCAAACTGATAGTGCGGTTCGACATTCTATGCTTGAAAGGAAGTGCGTTCTTTATGCTTCCATTAAATAATAGGTGGTGTGCCAGAACCCAGAAGTCGACTTGACCCTGAATTTGTTTTGTAATATGTGATATTCTTGTTAGGTTTTGGGGAATATGTTCATGTAATATATCTTAGTTTCCAAGGACCTTGGACAAGACGAAAATTTTCTATCCTAAAAGCAAAAGATATAATCATCGCTGTGAGCTGCAGACTTCTGTTCTTGAGACAATATATGCAATGGCCAGAATGGCAATGTAAAACATTTTGGAGAAGTCTTGTATTTTAAGATACTGCTTCTGGTTTTGGATATGAAATATCATCCCTGAAAGCGCATTTTCACTTTTTATTGCAGAGTCTCATCGAGTTTAGGATCCAAAAAATGAAATCTTTAAGAGCTGTCAAGATGCTTTTTTCCTTCTGTCGCGTTAAACATGTGTCCATCCTGTTGTTTTCATGTGGAAGTTGGCAGGTAAAGTGGCCTGTGTTCCAAGAAAAGTAACATAAATAGCTGAAGTTGCGGCAATTGAAGGTCATGGTCATTGGTCTTTGGGCAGTGGAAATTCACTTTATTTTGCAAGTAAAAAGTAATCTAGAAAATGGAAAACAAGTTAACTAATGAGTACTTATATGTCCAGTGATTTTTTTCCAATAGACATACAAAAAGTTCTATAAATTAATAGTTTTGTAGTCATGTAAAATTTGTTAATAAAAAATTATTAAATTTAAGAATTTATAAAGTTCATTCACAATTCAACAAATATATATTTAAAAATTAAACTATATTATATTATACTTTACATTTTAGTTAATTTAAATATGAATTTAATTCAACAAATAGAATATATTAAATTAATAAACAATAGAAATAAGATTCAAATAATTAAATTAAAAATACAATAATTATATTTCTAAAAAGATTATAGTCAATTATTTATATACCTTAGCGTAAAAATATCAATTTATAATAAAAATAGGATCACACAATATGTAAGAATTTAACTTATTAATATTAGTTAAAGCTAGTATATGGTAAACGTTGTTAATTAATTGAGTTTATTGTATATATTAAAATCAAGATAAAAGTCATAAAAATAATAACAAATAAAAAATATTTTAGCCATAACTTTATCTCCTCCTTTAAAATCATAATAAAAACTCTCTTTAATTAAAAAAAATATACCCTCAAAATTAAACGTGAAAATAAAGTTATAAACTCAAAATATTAAATAAATATAATAAATTATAAATTTTTTAGTTGAAATTAATTTTTAATATATTATGATAATAAAAATAAATTATTTAAGTATTATCTAAAATTAATATTGTTTAATATTTTATAAAATGAATACCATTTTAATATTGTAAAACTTTTTAGCTTTAAAGCCCAAAGTCCAAATCCAAACAACATTTCTCATCTTATGGTTTCTGAGTAATTAACTGAAATTTAATTAATTAACCATACAAATTTCCATTACTCCCGATTCCTTTTCATTCTCTTGTAACATATACAGTATTAGACCGACTCGCACGACATCCTCAAAGAACAAGAAAACACCGGCCAGTGGGTAAACCATTTTCTGGGGAAATATGAGGTCAGTTGTCGATTGGATACTCCTGACGGTGTCTTTGTCCCTGCTCTCGACGGTGTCTCATAGCTTTGCGACCCCTCGCACGGTGCTTCAGCGGTTGTCGGGAAGCGATAAGTACTTGACCACCGACGGGCTCTGGTTCAACCAAACTCTCGATCACTACTCTCCATATGTAGCTTCTTTTACTTACTTTCCCTCCGTAATGGGATTTTCTAGCGATTCTGTTTAAGTTTGGGAATGTGGGTAATTGAAGTATGGTGTTTGCAGGATCATCGACAGTTCAGGCAACGGTACTACGAGTATCTTGACTACTTCAGAGCTCCTGATGGACCTATTTTTCTGAATATTTGTGGCGAATCTTCCTGCAACGGCATAGCCAATGACTATATCAGCGTAAGTGGTCATCTGGGTCTGAATGGCTGAGGTATTCCTTTGCCATTTCTGAATTCGATTTAAGGTTGTTGTCGCATTTTTTGTCTGGATCATAGTATCCTGCTATTGCTTTTCGTATCTGCTTTTCAGGAGATGGAAAGTTTGATTTTTTTTATAAAATTCTGTTGGGTTGAACAGGTTTTGGCGAAAAAGTTTGGAGCAGCTGTGGTATCACTTGAGCATCGTTACTACGGAAAGAGTTCACCTTTTGATTCATTAGTCACCGAGAATTTGAGGTACCTTTCATCCAAGCAGGCGCTCTTTGACTTGGCTGTTTTCCGTCAATATTATCAGGCAAGTAGTTATGTGATATCAAAAAACAATTCTTTGTTTTCCAGATAGATTTTGTGTGTTTAACTTGATCGACATAATATTTACCTTGATTTTTTTGAGGTATATTTGAAGCCTGAATTTCGATCCTACCTTTTCCTGGTTCTCTTGGATGCAAAAGGTGAAATGAGAACAAAAGATTTTGGACTTTGAGAATTGTATCTGAAGAAAATGGTTTAAGCTTTAAAGTAGAAATATATGCTTGGCAAACAAGTTTGAAGTTTGATTTTTCCTCTATTTGTTACAGTATACTAAAGTCGATGATCCTATATTAATAAACATAGCAATAACTACCACTTGCCTAATACCTCATTTTGGCTGATATTGTTCTTTTTATAGGACGCTCTGAACCACAAGTTCAACAGAACAACTGTTGAAAATCCCTGGTTCTTCTTTGGTGTCTCATACCCTGGTGCCCTCAGTGCATGGTTCCGACTTAAATTCCCACATTTAACATGTGGAAGCCTTGCAAGTTCTGCCGTTGTTCTTTCTGTTTACAACTTCACGGAATTTGATAGGCAGGTAAAGAACTTAGAATAAATATACAGTTCATGATCCTGTTCATGCTTGTTCCTTTGAGTTTGATTATCTGCAATTTGTGCTTCTGTCCCTTAAAACTTTTGTTTTTATTTCCTCTTGTAAGACCATTTCCATACTTCCACTTGCAGATTGGTGAGTCAGCTGGTGCTGAATGTAAAGCTGCTCTACAAGAAACTACTCGTCTTGTTGAAGAATGTCTTGAATCAAATAAGATAGCAGTAAAGATGTTATTTGGTGCAGATGAGGTTAAGTTTTACTATCCTGTAATTTTGTATTTTTTGAACTGGAACAAATGATCTTTATTTAACTTGGTTTTGGATCTGGACTTCTTACCTGTGTTTGCAGCTTGAGATTGACGGAGATTTTCTCTACTTTCTAGCAGATGCAGCAGTTATAGCAGTATGTGTGATTTCTTTCTGTCACCGATCAACTAGAAGGTTGGATTTAATGAACTTTATGCAATTTTGCAGTTTCAATATGGCAATCCCGATGTACTGTGCACCCCTCTTGTTAAAGCAAATAAAGCTGGAGAAGATTTGGTGGTAAGCTCGACTTTCTGTTCCTCCTTTCATTATTGGATTACTTCAGAGAAACTTTACCAGCTGTCATCTATCCTTGTGGTCTCTAGTTTCCTTGGATGTTGGATGTTGCTTGTTGTTGGAAATCTGAGTAACAAAGACTGTAGTACTATTATTTGACTGACATGCTCCAATTGTCATGCATTGTGCTGAAATTCCTGCCAGATTTGGGTATTTTACATGTCCTATCCTTGTCTAAGTGATAATACATGATATCTGATTCTTTAGTTTGTTGCCATTGCAGTGGGTTGGGTGATTATCTATTAATTTTAGTTATACTGCTTGTAATCATTCTTTATGTATGCTCTAAAGGTTTATTAACCCTGATACTTACCTAATTTCTATCTTCACATTACTTCATGATTTTGTTGCCAGAAATAGGAATATTGGCTTTTAAATCTCTGGAAAAATTAGCTTTCAGAAATGTTTTCATGGATAAATTATCTTTGGAGCATGATGATGAGACTTTTTGCTTTTTTAATTTATGATATCCCATTCCTTTTCTTGTTTAATTTGATTAAATAAACACAATTATAAATTCAGGATGCATATGCTAAATATGTTAAGGAGTATTATCTTGGAAGTTTTGGTGTCAGCGTTCAAACATATAACCAAAAACATCTGAAGGAAACTGCTCTCACTGAAGATTCTTCTGACCGATTATGGTGGTTCCAAGTTTGTACTGAAGTTGCATATTTCCAAGTTGCACCGTCCAACGATAGTATTCGCTCTTCAAAAGTCGATGCAAGGCATGCCTTTTGTTCTGTTATGTAGCACCCTTTAACAAGTTCTGTATGCTTCTATGTTGAAGTTGTCTGTCGTCTCTGTATTCTTTTGTTCTTTTTTGCTTTGCCCAATTGAAAGTTGTTGCTCTTGTTTTGCAGATACCATTTGGACCTCTGTAAGAACGTTTTTGGAGGGGACATCTATCCTGAAGTTGATGCAACAAATATATACTATGGGGGCACAAAAATTGCTGGTCTGCACAATTTTCTTCTTTACTGAATATATACAAACCAATTATGTTCAAAAATAGTAGTTCAAAAAAACATCCGTTTTACCATGCTAACTTGTTCCGTTTAGTTTTACTGCAATTCCTGTGCGTACTTGCGTGCATGCATATGTTGCACAAACATGTAAATTGGCCATTGCCACTTTTGGATTAGCTTATGTCATGTCATGGGGGTGGAGTTTCCAAGAAAGGTTTCGAGAAATGCCTTTCATTATGCTGAATATAAACTTCATCAATGCATCAGAAGAAGGGAAGAATTAACTAACATAGGATTTCTGTGCGAAACATGAGCAAATCACTTGGTCATTTTGATTTGTTAAGCATATATGATTTCAATGACTGCAGTTATGTTTGGCATCCTTGGCATTGCTGATCTTTATGAAATCGCAATCAAATACTTGTTAATAGCCCTGCTACCTTGCAGGTTCAAAAATTGTATTCACAAATGGCTCTCAAGATCCCTGGCGTCATGCGTCAAAACAGATTTCAACCCCCGATAGTAAGTTTCAATTCCTTAATAAACCAAGATCAAAGAAATACACGACAAAGGAACAATTACATTCCAACATTTCCAATCCCAACTTTCTCTATTCAACTGACTGTCTTTAAAACTTTCCAGTGCCTTCCTACCTAATCTCCTGTCATAATTGTGGTCATGGAACTGATCTGCGAGGATGTCCTCAGTCTCCTTTAAACCTTGAAGGTATACACTGTCTTTTTTCATATTACACAAGCATAAAGGTTTGGTATTTGGGGATCGGTTTCATTCAATGTCAAAACTTTGAATTACTTGAGACTGTTGTGGCTGCTAGAATCTTTTTATCGTCACATGACTTCACGAAGTTGGTGGTGATGCAGTTGACAAGCTGCTTGATTCTAATTCTGTTCAGAATTTGGAACTTTCTTTAAAACATCATGGTTTTTTGTCTCAGGCAATGCCCAGAACTGCACTTCTCCTGAAGCAGTGAAGAAAGTAAGGCAGCAGATGATACAACATATAGACCTCTGGATATCCGAGTGCCAGGCTCGTGGTTGGAACGACATGTGATGGTATTTCTTATCAATAAACAAATAACATTAACCAAAACTGGTTCTATGTACTGCCTTTCCAATGGATGCTTAGGTGGCCATTGCTTGTACCCTTGCAACTGGTCTGGATAGGAACGTATAACCAACCACCTTTGTTATTCACAGTAAACACTTCACTAATGTTTCACAGCTTCGTCTCTGTATATGAATATTGGTGACATTGTGTACTCTGCATAGAAAATGTGATTAGTGGATTGTGAACTTGTTTACTCGAAGAAATAAACTCTGCTTTCCATGTGTAGTAGTTCGAAATTCCTAAATGACATGAACCAATCGTAACTTCTGCTTCCAGAAGAAGCAGGAGGTACATGCCATCTTAAAACCAAATGTACAAGGTAAAGGGTGTATTAGTAATTTTGTTGTAAATGTTCCATTTGGATATAACGTGTGGGTCATCAGTCATTTCTCAAGAAAAAATGGACCGTTAAAAAAGTGTGCATAAGTCATTAATGTTCTTCCCCCCAAAAAAAAAGGTCATTAATGTTCTTTTTAGGGATAAGTCTTTACATACTGAATCAGGGAGACTACATGAAAAATTAGTTTTAGACTAAAAAATTACCGACAGAAAATATTCATTTTTTGTAAGCAAATAAATTTAGCGACGGAATTTACTGACTGAAAGAGTCGTAGGAGAAACAGCTATAGGTAAAATTTTCTAACGGAATTATAATTCCGTCGCTAAATTTTCCAATAATATCACAATTTCTGTTGATAATCTATTGATTTTTTTTGCATTTAATTTCTCTAAATAATATAATCTTGATTGATAATATAATGTAAAAATTATCTTGATTGGTAATATAATATAAAAATTATAATGTACAACAATAAGTATTTTGAAAATAACTATAAATTATGAATTCATAAAAACACATAAGAGTAGCAAAGCATCAAATATAATATATTTAAGTACCAAAATATTATAAATCTAAGTTATGCACTTGGTGAAGGCGGATGATCTGACTGTTGCGATGAGGTGCTACCTCTATCCTTCAACTCATTCATCTCATTACCGAACTGGGCTATATATTCTATTGATTGTCGCAACTGAGTTGTCAGCATCTCCACTATGCTCTCAAGCTGAATAATTCTTTCATTGGATGCGGATCACCTACTAGATCTAGTTGTATTGAATGTGGAAGATTGCAAATAACGTGTTTGCAAAAGAACCTACGCCGAAAATCTTCCACAACGATCCCTACCACCAATTACATTAAGATATGTCTGACTCTCATCAATAATTTCAGAGTTCTGAGATTGTCGTTCAATGCTTTATTGTATTTGGTCCTATGATTATAATTGTTTATGTTAATTAGTGTAATTTTTAACTAATATTATTTATCAAATTTGGTCGGGTCGGTCTTGTCAGGCCTTGGGCCGATCGGTCCGAAGATGCTAAAACCAAGCCCATTCCACGATCCACGGAGCTCGTCAACAGCCAGCATCTTGCCATGCAGAAGTAGATTTCCATGAT
>JAOSBP010000204.1:19834090-19853838 GCA_027563825.1 Erythroxylum mucronatum
AATAAAACTGAAGATTATCTGTGTTTAAAAATAACCTAAATTGTGAGATAAGATTGATCCATCTTCCATACACACACCATCAGAATCTACATCTGTTAACGGTGGCTCGAACTCTTGATCGGGTTCCAAATTTAAATCGAGCATCGTAGTGGGTGTGGTTAACGGATTTGATAACCTCGACATTGTTTCATTAAGATTTTCAAAACTTGTCGAAGCAATATTCAAATCAATTGAAATTTCTCTCTCGTTGCACATTACTTCAACATTCAAATCAATATTTTGTTTTTCTAAATTGAAAGCCATGAATACATATGCTGTTGTTTTTAAAATTCTTTCTATATATATATATATATAGCCACCGGAGTTTTTGGTTTTGGTTCATTTACAAAATTTTTAAACATTATGTAAATTTTTAGGCTCTAAAATTTTCATATGTTACTATGCTTGGCTCCAAATTTGAATCAACCAATTTTAAAATTTTCAACAATGTTGAGATCAATATACAAGGTTAATACGAATAGACATGCACAGTGGAAATGAAGAGACGATCATATACATGGTAGAAATGAAGATAACGCAAAACCAATAAATATTCTTTTTAATTAAAAGTTGAAAACATCGAAACTCTAAAAGCTAGATAGGTATGTGACTTTTATGCAAAGAAGTCATTCTCGTATCAACCATTAATAGAGGTATATCAAACATTTCATTAGCTTTTTTAATAAGTGTGCATCCCTCTAAAATGACTTTCATTTTGAATAGGAGGGAGTATTATCTAGTATTTTCCATAGTATTATAGAATATCCCATAATTCTCTACACTACCCTATATTCTATTAAAATTTTCTACACTTATCTTTACATGTATCTACATTTCTTTAGATTTTCTACAAAATCAAGGAGAATGCCCATAAGATGTTTGTTAAAATGTCGTCTGTCTATGTAATTTATTCACAGGAGCACAGGACACACTTGACCACAGTGGAAGGCACTACTTCAAACAATGCCTACATAGTAGGTTCAGTGGATTTCATATTCCGAAATGATTTTTCTATGAAGATTGTCATTAAGCTTGCTCCAAGAAACAGGTCTCTCCTTCGTGAACTGCAGGGTTACAAGGTCTGTAGCATTCTACTTGGACAAGGCTTGGGTACTTTCTCCAGAGTTGTCTTCGCCTATACTTGCACGGACAAGAAAATTACACCGAAAGGATGGTGCGACTGTGAGGCAAAAACAGATAAATGTAAGCACTATCACTCTGTGGATTGTCTAAAAATTACACCGAAAGGATGGTGCGACTGTGAGACAAAAACAGATAAATGTAAGCACTATCAATCTGTGGATTGTCTTACTTTTCATAAATATTGTTCTTTTTGGATCTCAATTCAAGTCGATAATATGCAATAACTATTCAAGGGTCGAAACATCTGCAGGACTGTATTCTAACCTGGGGCTAACTTTGGAGGAAGAGCACCGTGGTCTAAGGAACCTACGGAAGAAGAGGCTAAGCCATTTATTCCAATTGATTTCGTCAGTGTCAAACACTGGCTTCACAAATCATGACCCCATTAGCTGGTCTTCATTGTCAGAACAAAAAGTAATGCACAACTTCAGCATATTTCAAGTCTCATATGGTTGGATAGAAATGTTAATGTCTGTCATGTTCGAAGGTTTTCAGTTGCTTCAGCCCAAGGCTCCAACGTCTCAAATTGTTGGTACTGGCAAGAATACAGACTGACAGACGTGGAAAATTGATTAATTAGCAAGTACAACAACAACAGCTAGAATCACAGATGAGAATGGAATTTTGCAGTTTGTTGAAGCTGATTCTAATAACTGTGTCATGGTGTATTAATTATATGTTACAGGGGCAATGAACTTTACAAATCAACGTTTTTATGTACAGCATCAGCTTTATGGTCCTGAATGGTAATGGTAAAAGCAGTATCTGCTGCCTTATTTCAAGATGGATCCACAGCATCAACTGCTCCAAGCTGACAAGAAGAAGTCAAAAAGGTAAAATATTAGAAAGAGCTTTAGTTTAAGATACCAAATTCTAAAGACAAGCAGATTTCACGCCAAGGCAGAAACCGAGCAGTTAGCAGAATTATGCAGTAAATGTGATTGTTGAAATAGAAGCGGGAGGCTCAAAATTTGAAGTTCAAAAGATTATACCTAGTTGAGAGTGGTTGGCCATTCATGAGACAGAATCTTAAGAACTACCATTTATGAAGCATGTTTAGTATTAGTAACATGGGAAAGCACCGGAAAAATGTATCAGGGAAGATAACCTTCAGAACTGGAATAAAGTTACAGTTGCACTATAGCCGTTCTTTATCATCTGTTAATACCGAAGAAGACGTTTGTTACAAACTGCCATAGAAGAAAAGGTTGTATTAATAGCAGCCTTGCCACTGCAGCATGTTTCTGTGACACATATGATGGCGTATGAATGTCTCAAAAGCTCACCGCAAAGGCAATGTTCTGATAACCATATGCAAAAGTGGATCCAGTAAGGATTGCTGGTAGACCCCACTGTCCGGACAGCTGCTCATTCACTATCCCCAAGGATCTCCTAGAGGAAAAGATTCGTAGTTAGCAAATTAATCATCCAAGGAAAACAGTAAAAATCAAAAGTAGCAACTCTAGTCAGACTTGTCTACTATTTATGGAAGAAAAAGGTGAAATGCAGCACCTTAATAATAGAGCGAAATGTTAAAAGTGGACGTGAAAAGATATACCTTAACTTGGTCCCCATTTCGTGCTTGGTGTAATGATATGCTTAGCGTCATTCACTTCCAAAAAAAACACAAGAGAAAAAAGAAAAAGAAGCTAGCTAAAGCTTTAATCACCAGAGTCTTGTGAAGACAGGATAGAATTAGAATAAAAACCTTGGATGACAAAATTGCACATTATGTACGAATTGATGTCTGCATGACTATGATAGTTGGTGTGCAAAACAAATTTCTTGATTTTATGAGTCTGAAAAACCAAAATGGTTGTAGCATACTTCTGAGCATAATGAATATAAATGATAGTATGATAACTCTGCACATGCACTAACCTACAACACAATTTCTAAAGAAAAAAAGGGTGGTGAATGGTTAATAATAAGAAGGAGAATAGCACCTGCCCAACAAATAGGATATCCAAACCACAACTGAAATAATCGCACAAGTAGTCTCCACAAAGCGTTGTCCTAGGACAAGGGTCTGGAGCAGAATGAATGACCATTTGGTCAACCTGTATGATTAACAAACACAAACTAGGACTGCCTTTCACATTACGCAAGCGTTTAAATGACACTGGATAACAAGTTAAGAAGCATCTTTTCCCAAAGATGTGGAGGGGAAGAAAAGTTTTGTTCTCCTTTTGTCATATACCTTTAATGCTCTCATCAGCAGTATGTCAAATTAAAGAATAGGGCAAACTTCAATCAATTGTTTGATCAGTTACACAAGTTCAAGATGGAAAATTTCGTTACCCGCTTCTGATGGATTCCACAAGGATGCCCTAATTCAGTCCATACATCCTGCACATAAATCGAATCTTTGAGCGGGGTCAAGAATAAAGGATCTTTATGGACACTGTAACACCAAAATGAAGTGATATTAACCTGTGGTGATGCACGAAAAGGAATGTCCCCCAGTGGAAAAATATAATTCTTCCCCTAGCTGCAATAATGAATATGGAATTAAGAATATCCAAGAGATGTTCAACTACTAAGAAACCCTTGATACTTTAAAAACAACATCTGACTACACTATCAAACAAAGTTCATGTTATTCAGAAAAAGAAATCACTTAATCAAGCAACTGCCTGCCCGAAGCAACTTATGAACTAATTTCATAGTCAAATCTGTGTAGCATTGGAGCTTATAGAGCCTTAGAGGAAGTATCAAACCTTAACATGCACCTGTTCCATGTACAAGCTTCCATTAGGCAATGGAGGAGCAGAAGCTTTATCCATTAACGATCCCACACCAACTTTTTTGTCTGCGGAACTGTCATATATACATGTAACTGGTGTAGTGCCATCTAGAAACTCCAATGGTAGTTCAGCTACCAAGAAATTTCAGATTCAGAATTACCTAATCACGAAATGATTCGTTTTCATTAATGCAGATAAGTTTTTGAAGGACTTGGCAAGTAGAATATACTACCTTCTCCACCACAGCAATCTTTATATTAGCTGGGAATAGGAAAAGCAAAAGATAACCGCTCCATAATAACAGACATTTCAGTGTCACCAGTTCATCACAGAAGCAAAAGCAAAAACAAAAAAAGGGCAATAAGCAAAATATGATGATTACAACAATTACAAAGTACATACCGGGTAGAATAGATTCGATACTCCTCTATTTTTGTCATAAATTCCGGGAAATGTTGGACCGTAAACTGTGTACACAGCTAAAAACGTAGCTAGAGTGGATGGCCCCCTAAAATGCAGGAACAGCAATCATTTATACCCCTATCCAAAAAAAGAAAAAGAAAAAGAAAAATGTAACAACTTCAAATTCGAGCCATAGGTTACCCAATAAGAGAAGTAGCAAATCACATCTGCAGCCGTTTGATGTCATAAATTTCGATCAGCCTCAATCTCTAAAATAAGTTTAACTTAAGTAGAGAATGTTGTATCTGGCCGGCCTCGCAGCCCTCGTCAGTCCGGGGCTGCATATCCTACAGGATCCTCCAGTACTGCTACGGGAGCTCCTCCACAGAGACCAGCACGGAGCGATGTATCGCCGACCTATGTGCTAGCTAGTTTTTTGGGTTTTGTTTTTCCTGTAATAAAAAAGAAAGAAACTCAAATGGTAATCTGTATTAAATACAACAAAACGATGTTAAAGAATACCTGTGACCAAGGATCAAACCGTAGATGAAAACCATGATCTGGAAAGCTTATAAAAATATCAAGCTTAAGATGCTCCTGCAAATCACAGTAAGACGGTCCTGCGTTACAACTTGCACTAGTAGAAAAAAGCGCATAATCTAGAAACTTCACTGATTCTCTTTCCAATCCTATAATTTGAACCTCTTCACAATACTTCAAATGATCAAAATAGTAAGTGTTGGGTTGTAGCTTCATTTGTGCAAGCGCCTGGCATGTCGGCATTCCTACTAGATCATAACGGTAAAGTAAGATTAAATTACAGTCATTCAATTCGAATTGTAAACAAGCCCAATTTGCCGATGGAATGTCGAAGACTTTTAGGTTTTAATCGAATCCGGAAGGCATCGATTACTGTGAGAGAAAGGACCGAATCCGAATCCGGGTCGGAGATCTAAGACGATGTCGCCCACGGCACCGGTGGCTAGCCTGGTGCTGCAACATTCGGGTCGGGTCTTCTCCATTTGTTCTTGGTAAGTTGTTTCTTCGATAGCTTAGAGATAAAACGAATTCTCCATGGTATTTGGACATTTGAAGCTCCTGTGCCACGTAATAAATTCATACATAATATGGGTCCCACTTTGTGCTCTGCTTGTTTTCCATTTTAAATTATTAACCGTTTAGTTTCCATTTCAAGCTTCTGCGCTGCGTAATCAAGTCATGCTTAAGTGGGTCCCACGTTTCTTAAGCTTCACCTCTTTTTAATCGGGACCGTCCAAATAATATTAAGTTATCCGTAAATTTCATTTATCCATGTGTGCTGTCTTTGTCGCTCCGTCCGAAGTTTAGGGGGGCGTAAAAACCAGATTAAGACCGCCACCCGACCTGAACACAATTACGTGCTTTGTCTGTATTTTTGTCTTGTAACAGAAGAGACTAGAACATCTCATAATGCAATTTCTGTGTAACGTTGGAGCATTTCGGGCTAAAGTAATCAAAGGCATCTATGAGTTTCTTATTCATTATAGTACTTAAAAATTGGAACATACGATAATTGTTAGATAATAAATTTTAATATCAAAATCTTTGGACTCCTCTGATATATAACTTACAGGGTGATGTATCTGTTTTTTACTTTTTTATTTATTTACCGAATACGTGATGGTAATAATATGATGTTCCCTTTTTACGGACCTCTTTTAATCAAACTTTGCCTTTCCTTTCCCCGTAATTGGAAACTAATCAAGTATTATCATAATAATTATATGGCGCGTTTTTTATTAGTTAGTGTCTATTCTATTGAACTTTTTAAAAGTAAGTACTTTTTTATCACAAATTTTTTTTAAGAAAAATTAGTATTTGGCTAAAAAATGAAAAGTATCTTTTTAGCAGGTATAGCTTTTTTAGCAGCTAAAATATAACTTTTTAAGAAGTTTAAATTTGGAGCTTCTAAAAAAATATCTTTTTAGTAGATTTTTCATTTTTAGTCTCTTTTATTTTTATGTTTTACACATAATTTTCACAACACCTACAAACTCATATTCACATTTATTTTAAGAATTATATAATATTATTTAAATTTTTTATGTTTTAATACTTATTATTTATATTAGTTTTACTTATGTCATAATCCATATAAAATATTTGGTTAGATATATTTTCATTTATATTTTATATGTTTCAAAATTATATAACAATTAATATATTATGTTTTGCATATTGTTTAAAATACTTTAAATAATATTTATATGCATAAATAATTTTTATTACAAAATAAAATATAGCTAAAATTAAAAGTGCTTTTTATTTTTATATTGCCAAACAGTCTACTGTGTGAAGTTCTTTAAAAAAAGGTTATTTTTAAATGACAGTTAAGCAGTCAACTGACTTCTTAGAAAGGCTCTTCTCAGAAAAGCCCTACTGACAAAAGCTCTACTGGTATAAGCCTATCAAAACATGAAATTAATCTAAAACTATCTAGGCTATTTTTTAAATGTGTAATAAATAAAATTTTAAATTACGTAAATAATTTAATAACATATCTAATAAAAATAATTAATAAGTCAAAGTCTATTGTATTTCAAATAAAGAAGTAAGGTCCTTATGGGAATAACCAAATCCCATTATTTGAGCTCATAGTAAAAGTCTCTGCCACACATTTATATCGGGGTGTGTAGTTATTAGTTACTAGCTTAGATGGGACCAAAAACGTGCAAGGCCAGCCGAGAATAGATAACCGGAAAGTGTTTCTATAGTACCGTTTTGGTTCCCTAACGTAACAAACGCCCAAGAGGCAATTTTGAGTTCGGCCTCCTAATTCTGTACTTACAGAGCTTTAACTTTAGCCTCTCTTATCTTCATCAATCAAATAACAAAGTATAATTATGGAACAAATCTTAATTAGACACGTAACTTCAAGCCTTATCAGGAGGCTCAACCTTTATGAGTCCAAGGACGGCGCCGTCACTTTCACCGTCCATTGTCTACGGAGGTTTCAAGTTTTCTACATTTTTCCCCCTCCCTTACTATGGTTATCTTTTATGACAATTTGGTTAAATAATAAACTAATGCCATTAGAATTCTCAGAATAAGACACACGCGTTCATTTAGGTGTGCATTGACAAGTAGTTCCAACGGTAGGCGTATACTTTATCATTCCATACAATATATGCCACGTCTCTACATAGTATGCGACCGCATGCCAATGCCGTTTAAGTCAGCATTTACCGCTACAAGTTACTTTTAATTGTGATTGGTGATTGATTTACTTACCTTTACCAAATATAAGTATGAAAAGTTATAGATATAAATTAATGTTCGATTTAACAATTACACATACTTTATTTAAATTCTTCACATAAATTTAGTACCCTTCATTTTCACTAACTCGCGAACGTACCATACTGACAAGTGTTACTAAATAAAAGGCTATTAATGTAGAGAGAGTGTAATGATTGAAAAGTCTCCTTGGAAGTTTTAATTACTGGTTACATTTGAAAACAAAAAAACAATCACATGGGATGGGATGGGATGGGATCCAAAAAGTGCACCAGCGTAGCCTGGAGTCGTGCTTTGAGAACCGGAGAAAAGAGAGGACAATTCAAAAAGAATGGGTCCCCCCTTTCCGGCCCCGGGTTCTCTGCTCCAGTCCCTGCCTCGAAATCAAATCCCCAGGAGTGAGGTGGGACTCTGTTTTTTCCTCGGATGTGTCATGTGTGCAGTTGTACTCCAACTGTAACTCTAACACACGCTGTAAATTTTCGCTTCACAACACAAGTAGGAAGTTTTGTAGTGCCCAACTGTCCTTCCGTCCGGGTCTTAAAAACACACAAGAAAAAGAAAGTAAAAAGGAAGAGAAAATGGCCTGTCACATCTCCTCTCAGTCCATCACCATGTGCCCACTACTAGCTTCACCTGGGAGACCTGTCCACCTCAATTTCCCCAACTTCAGAAACTAGGGTTCTCTAAACCCTCAACCAGCCTTTTTCTTTTTTTCCCCTTTCTGTATCATTGATCTTGCGTTTTTCTGTTTGGAGTCAATCCCAGTTATGGAGGGAGCCAAGTTGGAGACGGAACAGGAACACGAGTGCAGGACTTGTATTGAGAGCTCCGTACAGAGACCGGGGGTTTCAGTTAGGGACGATCAATGCCAGAAGTTGCCGGAAATGGACGACACGAGGCTCTTTGTAACTTCTCAGACGGTTTCTGAAGCGGCCAAGGGGGTCGATGTGGTCCTTGGAATCAAGGATAGAGTTGCTGCGGAGATGAGTACCGGTGTTAAGCGGAGGCGTGGCCGGCCGCCGCGTGCACTGGGAAAGACCTCTGTCCCGCCACCGCCGCCTCTGGTGCAGAAGAGGAAGAAGGATGAGGAGGACGTATGCTTTATTTGTTTCGATGGTGGCAGCCTTGTGCTGTGTGATCGCCGGTGAGTCGGTTTGCTCAGGTTCTTCTTTTGCGTTTTCTTTTTGCTTGCTAAGAAAATTTTGATAGCAGTTATGGGAATTCAAGGTGGGATGTAAGTTTAGTTGATTGCAAGTTTGTTTCGTTCAACTGGAGCTATCTTGTGTGTAGTTCAATATGGAAATTTTCCGATTAATTGAGCGTTTTGGACTTCTATTTGTTAAGTTCTTGGAACCGAGTGGAGGTTTTAGGTTCATTTTTACCTTTTCTGTTGCTGCGATGTAGTGCATTTATTGTTTGGTTAATTAGTTCGGATTGATATTGGGTAGGGGCTGCCCTAAAGCTTACCATCCAGCTTGTATCAAGAGGGACGAAGCATACTTTCAATCAAAAGCTAAGTGGAACTGCGGTAAGTTTCAGTATGCAACCAATTTTGGCATGAACTTGTTCTTTTCACATATTGTATTCCTTGTCCTCATGCATTGATCAACACAATTTCTTTTGTCGAGTGTATGTGGTTGGCTATATTTATGGATAGTGAAGATATTAGTTCACGATGCAAATGTAAGTTCAGTTGTGAGTCATTTGGTGTTGCAGTGTAATGGATTTAAGGGTTGCAGATGAGGAATACAAGAATCGATTGATTTCTGACGAATATCCTCTTTTACCTAGATTCTCTTATCCCCAAAGTTGTGGATTCTCTGTTTGTCGTATGTAGTGACGTCTAATATGCTCATTAGTTAAGATCAGGTTCTCACATGGTATTGGTGTAATTGACTGATAATTCTCATGCAAATGCGTGTTTTCAGGTTGGCATATATGTAGCAATTGTCAAAAGGCTTCCCATTATTTGTGCTATACTTGCACATACTCACTGTGCAAAGGATGCACCAAAGAAGCAGATTACGTTTCTGTAAGAGGAAATAAAGGATTTTGTGGGACGTGCATGAGTACTATAATGCTTATAGAAAATGTTGCACCGGGGAATAAGGAAAGAGTATGTTAAATCCTATCTCTTCAGATATTATCCAAATATTGCTAAACCTAAAAGAGCATAAATTATCCAAACTTTGGGAAAATATCCTTTCTTGATTTTATTTGAACTAGCTGTCTTTGATAAAATAATTGAAGAAAGTTTACTTTTTCCTATAAAACTTCATTCTCTCTCTAGTAATTCTCCCATATTTCTTCAATTTTAGTAATTAGCCATTATAGTTGTGCATTTTATATGTTTCCCTTTTCCATTTTATTTGTGCAGGTTGAAGTGGATTTTGATGACAAAACTAGTTGGGAGTATCTCTTCAAGATATACTGGAGTTACTTGAAAACAAAGCTATCTTTAAATTTAAATGAACTAACTAAAGCTAAAAACCCGTGGAAAGGTGACCAGCTACCAAAAGTGAGAAGTTCATGGAAGGGAGTTGGTACTATGATTTCTAAGGTGGAACTTTTGGGTCAATCTTTTCTTGTTAACGACAATAAAGCTTCTTGTACAGATAACTGTTCCAGAAGCCAAGAGGCAAGCCAGTCTAAGAGACGGAAAACTGATTATGAGCCCAAATTTACCAATGAGGGGAATTTTCGAGGTTTGGAAAAAACTACACCGTTGCCTAACGGCACAACATGGGCAACAAAGGAGCTGCTAGAGTTTGTTTCGCTCATGAGAAATGGAGACATATCCATGATATCTCAGTTTGAAGTTCAGGATCTTCTTCTAGAATATATAAAAAGAAACAATCTTCATGATCCTCGCCAAAAGTCACACTTTGTATGCGATTCAAGGCTTATGACTCTCTTTGGCAAAGCACGTGTTGAACATGTTGAAATGCTAAAGCTTCTTGAATATCATTTCCCACTGAAAGGAATTTCCTCAGCAGATGACATTGTTAGGGCAGGAGTTGATGTTGTTGGTATTCATGATAAAGCTGCAAGTAATAATGATAGTTACTTGATGATTAGTAATGAAAAAGAGCATAAAGCACGCAAAAAGATGGATGAGTCTGGACTAGTGACAAATCCTAATCCAGATGACTTTGCAGCTATTGATGTTCACAACATTAATTTGTTATACATAAAGCGAAATATAATGGAGACCCTGTTGGATGATGCTGAGAAATTCCATGAAAAGGTTGTTGGGTCATTTGTCAGAATCCAGATTTCCTGTGACGATCAAAAGCAAGATACTTACAGGCTTGTGCAAGTTGTAGGTATATTCATATAACCTCTTCTCCAATATGTTATTTAACAAAATGGAATTAGGAGGCCCTATAATTTTCTTTCATCAGAATACTGTATACCATTAGTTTGATGAAAACTATGCTTTTTTCGTGTACAGGAACTAGTAGGGTGGCTGAATCATATAATGTTGGCACAAGAAGAACTAATATCATGCTTGAAATAATGAATATAGATAAAAAGGAGATTGTCTCAATTGATGGTATTTCAGACCAGGCATTTTCGGAGGTGACAGAATATCTGACCTGGATACCTGTTTTATTCTACTTTGATATTTGATTTATGGTCTTGTGGACACTTTACTGTTTTAGGATTTCTTTAATAATTTTTTTGATAGGTGGATTGTTCTTGTGGTAGAATATTAATTGTTATTTCCACAATAGTTTGCATATTGTGGCTTCATAATTATGTGGTAGGATTTGTGTTCAGGTGTATTTTCTTTTTCTTTTTCTTGTAACTTTTTTGAACTCTGTGTAGTCTAATCAAAAACAGGAGAGGTAATGATTGCTTACATTAAGTTTCCTACAGGTTTTGTTATAGAGCATTGGGGATGCCTGTCCATATTGGTTTTCTTTCAGATTTTTGGAATTATTTTGGAAAGTTCAATTTGATGCCAGCATATTGATACTTGACTGTTGTGGCTCATTCAATAAAAGGAAAAAATGTTGCTTTTCCATAGTCATGAAGGGTTATGATGAAAAAAAATGCAATCTAGATAATAATTTAGAGGTTTTGCATTTGAGACATTGTGATTTTCCCTTGTATAATTTATGTGGGTATTCCATTGCTAATAATTATTTTAAAATGTTTTACATTCTTGCAACAATATAATCAAGAGTAATGATATTGCATTTGCATTACTATCTAATCCTGTCCTGCTCTAGTTTCACACCTGCTTATCTTGCACATTTTGGATTTATCTGAGATGATGATGGTCTTTGCTCATATAGAAGATAATACTGATAAATTGTTGTAATCTCATCCTTCTCAAATTGAATGGATGACTAACCTCCAGTAATGATGTGATACCTGTGTTTCCAGGATGAGTGCAAACATTTGCACCAGAGTATAAAATGTGGCCTCACTAAATGGCTAAAAGTGGTGAGTGTTGCTTATACACTTTGGTCCATTCCTTAAGTTTGATTATGTGCGTTCTTACTCTGAAGAGATTTACTTGGTTTTAGGGTGAGATTCGGCAGAAAGCATCGGTTCTTCAGGCTGTGAAGATTCATGATGTGAGTTTCAGTCCTGAGTATTTCATTGCACTGATATGCTTGGGAGTACAGTGATAGATTTTGTGTTTCCACTTGGTTGAATAATTGTTCTTATTAAACTTTATAATGTTATAACTAGTTATCGTCTTCTGAGTTTTACACCGCTTCTGAATCAGGGCCTGGAAGCAGATGTTTTACAGCTTAATCATCTTAGAGATCGATCTAATGATGGAGACAAGAAAGAATATCCTTTTCTGTATAAGATTTCTGTTCATGCCTATTGTTTGAACTTTAGCCTAAGTTTTCCACACATTTTTGTGAGTTATGTTTACTGTACTAAGGCCTAATAGTTTCAACGCATCTAGAAAAAAAATCAGTCAGGGTTGTTTCTGCTAAATGAGTTGTATTGTTTTTGAAGTGTACTTCCCATAACACTTAAAAACCAGCCGGTACTTTTTGCTTAGTATGTGATGTTACTTGAGAACTACTTTAACATCAACTGTATATCTTTCTAATTGCTTATATGTTGCAGTGGACAAAAATGTATTTGCTACTATTATCTCCTGTGCAACCATGGCAGTTGCGGTTAAAATCTTTTTCTTGCAATGGGTAGACTGTTGGATATGCTATTTGTTTTTAATCGCTTAGTTAATTTTGTTAATTGATTGCAATTGTCATGTTCTCAATATTTCCTATGTACCTAGTAATTTTGACATTCAATGCATATGGATCTGTTCCTTGACTGTTGCACGCCTAGAAAGAGTGTAGAGAGATTGGAGCTTCTGAATTCACCTAATGAGCCCAAAACCAGGCTGCATGAAAGTCGCACTGTACATGCCAATCTACAAATGAATCCAAGTTATGAATCTGAAGAAGATGCAGAAGCGAATGGGATGGAAAAAGGTTTTTATCGATGAGTTGCTAATAGAGAAACTTTTGTTCCAATTATCTCTGCTTAAAGTTTTAGTCTGAGAAAAGTTTGTTGGTAAACGTTACTGTGTATGCAGGTAACTATTCGAGATTGAGAAACAGTGGTAGCAATAAAAAGGGATTGGATGTCAACTCTTCTCTGAGAGCCCTTGATGTCTTGAGTGAGGTAGGAATTATGGAACAGAGAAATTTAGCTGCTGCTTGTGATCAGACCAAGAATTTATGCAAAAAAATTGATGTGGATAGAGATATTAACACCTGGGCTCAAGAGAAAGTGAATGACTCTGTACAAATTCGGGGAGGAGAAGCTCTAAGCCTTAACATTCAGACTTTTCCAGATAGTCAAATGGGCCCTACTGGTTCTCCGTCTGCCTATTGTAGTAGTCAAACAGTTGAACAAGCTGAACAATCTTCAGATGTTGTGTCAGCAGTTTTGCCACCCGTTTCAACTGCAGGAGAGCTATTCACTAATGATCGTGAGATAGATGAACTGTGGCAATATCAGGATTCGAGTGGAAAAATTGAAGGACCATTTCATATGATGCAATTGCGCACATGGAATGTAAGTGGGCATTTTCCTGCTGATCTTAGAGTTTGGAGGACAAATGAGAAGCAGAGTGATTCTATTCTTTTGACTGATGCATTGACTGGAAAGTTCCATGGACAATCCCAGTTGCCACACGATAACTTTTTATTGCTTCACGGAGTAGCAGCTGCTATGGATGACATGGATAAAAAGTGTGAGCTTCGGTTGGGTCCAAAAAGTTTTGCTACTTTGGTAGACAATAATAGCACTGATTCCAGCAGGAAGGCTGCGCAAAATGATCCTAGTGTCCAATGCAAAGATAATAATCAAGTTGTGAGGAGCGATGGATATGCCTCTCATTCTTCTAGTTGGACTACAGCTATGAGTGTTGCTGTTGGTGGTGATGGACGGGCTCAAATGTCAGTTCAAGGCCGGGACCTGCCAAGAGGTGGTAGCACTTTTGCTGATAAGGCCCAAGTGTGTAGTTCTTTCATCTCATCATCCTCTTCTGTGAAGCTTCCAGAAACTCCTGTTCTTTGTCTTAAGGAAGGTCACGAAAATGAAAATTGGTGTTCTGGAATCAATCTAAATGATAATTCATACAAGAGTGGTGCTGCTGGAGAAAGTGATGAGAAGCAAGCTGATAGCGAAGGTCATTCAAGTCAATCTTCTGGACGTAACTGGAGACCGACACGAAGAGACGATTTGTCAAACCGATGTGATTCCAACTCCTGTCTTGTTTCTGTTGTGAAGCCTATTGGAAGATCCAAGCGGAATCAAGAAATTGACTTTACTGATTTGCCTATCTCAACCACAAAGCAGACACATTCAAATGTAAAAGATGAGGTTCCAGAGGAAAAACCATCTATTTGTTCAAATGCTCCAGTCCTGGAATCAGGACCCGGTTGGAGTACTAATTCCAGTTTGGTGATAGTTAGAGCACAACTCCCTGAAGTAACTGGTGAATGGGGTGGTTATTCTTCTGCTCCTACCAAAGAATGGGACTCAAATCTTGCAGGTATATCTTCATTGAAACCAACTGAAGGAACTACTGATCATGCTGCTACACCTACTTCAGGATGTGGTCACCTTACACATACTTCCCCAGCAAACCTAGCAGTTGATACCACTGGTTGGCAGTCAATGGTTCCAGAGTCCAACGAGTTCTCTTTAGTTGATGAATCTGTTTCAGATCTTTTGGCTGAAGTTGAAGCAATGGAGTCTCTTGGTGGCATGTCTTCTCCTACTTCAAAAATGAGATGTGAGGAACTGACACACGATTCTGATGATGATTGCTTTAGTCCTGTTGGGAGATTTAGCCCAGCCCCTGATCCTGGAAAGAGTGATGCATTTAGCTCCACTGGAGATATGCAGGTGCCTTCTCGGATGACTGCAACTGATGAGCCACTCAGTCTTAAGCTATCCAACGTGCCTTCACATAACACTGTAACGGATGAATGCATTCAAGCATTGCAAATGCCATCTAAGTTGTCAGGAAATGGTCAACGACTTAAGCTATCTCATGTACCTCACTGCAATGTGATTGGTGAGCCAATTTGTGCATCTGAAATGCCATCTCGTTCACCTTTGATTGATGAACTGCATCAGTCTGCAAAAATATCTTCCCATTCGTCTGTAACAGATAAATGTCTCGATATGTCTCAAAAATCATCTGAGGCAAGTTTACACGATGAACCCCACCAAATTTTGCGGGCTGGAAGGATTGGTCCTCAGAAGAACTATAGAGGACAGTCTTCTAGAATACCTGAAGTGCGGAGAGATGTAAAGCTTGGTGATGTTCTAGTTAAGAAATGGGATGCAGGCATAGAAATACAGCCTCTTCCACCATCAATTGTTAACCAAGAGGGCACAATTTCAGCAATCCAGTCACCCGCATCTTGTGCTGTTAGCCAGTGGCAAGCAGGGCCTGATTTCAACCGGAGCAGTTTCAAAGGAAGTGCCAATCTAAGCCTGGGTGGGGTTTATCAAGGAGATAAGAACAGGGACTGGGGAGCTGGTGACAGGGCAGCTCATCAACAACCTGTTAACACGATTGCAGCCAACTCTACGGGGAATATAAGTGGATGGCGAAGCCAACCCTGGCATGCTGAGGATAGATCTGGAGGTGGAAGAGAGCATCGAAATTATCACCAAGGAAGAGATTCAGGTTATGGGAGGGATAGGTCTTCGTGGAACAGGCAGCCATTTTCTGGTGGTTTTGGAAATGGTAGTGGTCCTTTCAGGCCTCCACCCAGAGGGCAGCGAGTGTGCAAATTCCATGAGAACGGGTTCTGCAGGAAGGGAGCAGCATGTAGTTATTGGCATCCGGGAAGTTAGAGGTCCATTTTCCGGCCACATTTAGGGTGCATGTAATTCTGTAATTAATCATTCGTACGGGGGAAATTTGCCCTTTGTGAATGTTCACTGAAAAGTAGCATAACACAACTATTCTTTCGTGGTTCATATATATAGCTCATAAAAGTTCTGCATTGGGATAATTGAAAAGATAAATGCAAGGATAATTTCTCTTAGATACATATACTTAACATAGGACGAATTGAGGCATTTGGTGAACATGACCTATTCCAACCTGATCAATTTTTAATGTCGAAAATGCCCCGTGTTTTACCATTTTCTGACTCTTTTTTAACAAGAACCAAGCCCCGATGGAAAATTGGTGCAAAATGTGCTGAATTACATTTGAGGCACCAAAACCCTTCAATGTCATGTTTGACACTGGCAGTCTAACTGGTTGAGCTTGAAGTGGCGTTTGTCTCCAACTATTTTTCTTGAAATGAAAATTGTACATTACGTTAAAAGTCAGATTTTTTTGTGGTTTAACTCATTCGAAACAAATTCCCTAATCTTTAAAAATATTAACTTTTTGTTATTTTTAAAGAAATTTAAGTAAAAATTTTATTTAAAAATTAATAAGAAAATGCACGTGACAAAATTTAATATCCCACTAAAAAATTAACATGCAAAATACTTATAATATTTTGGGAAATGAACACCTCTTCTTTGCTTGTCCGCTTGTTTTCTTCCGTTTCTTCTCGTCTCCACTCGGCTTCACGTTGCCTACTTGGTTGCTTGTCTGCATCTCTGCTTAATAATGTTATCTGGCTTCACGTTGTCTGCTTATTTAGCTTCTGGCTTCATATTGTCTGTTGCTCATTCTCTTGTTGCCTGTCCGGCTGTGTTCAGGGTTGGAGATTTTATTAAAACGATTACATTACACTGCTTGATAAGACTTGAAGTCATGTTTTTTGTTGTTGTGTTATTTACGTTGTTTAAAGAGTTTTGAGTTTTTATTAAGACAATTACATTACATTGCATGGATAAGAGTTCGAGTCACACTTCTTTATATTCTTTACGTTGTTTAACTTCCTTTACTATAAACATCATCTAATCTAGACATATATCACATCGGAAGGTTGTATTTCTTACCAATTTTGCCTAGTTATAGTCCTTATCTAGATGTCATACATTTCTGTATTCTTTTCCTGTTTAACTTATTTTACTATATTAACATCTAATCTGGAGATATTATTATTGAACATACGGCATTAGAATATGAAATGAAATTTTATTTAGTTATTAATAATTAAATATAATATGGACAATCGTTACTATTCTATTGATTAGGGTCGTTTCTAACGTTTTATATGTACTGAGCAAAGTAAAAAGAAGGACCACAATAAATCAACAATATACAAATGTGTAAATTTTAAAAACATACTTTTACTATTAAAATTTAATATTCATACATAAGTAACTCAATTTATAAATTTACATAGTCAACAAAATACTAAATGATTATATTATCAGCTAATAACATCTTGCAAATGTTAGCAACAATAAAATCATAAAAATAGTAGCAGTAATAACAAAATAGCAGTCAGTAGTAGCAATCAAACAGCAATATCATATTGTAAAAAACTAAGAGAGTTGTACTAATAAGCACACAGATAATCATGATTTATGAAAAATAATTTCTCCGTACATTTATAGATGCAAAATTATTAATAATAGTATCAAGATCAATATTGTCCAACTTATCTTTCTCGATATATAAAATAGTTAAATCAATCAACCTTTCTTTTGACATTGATGACCTTAAGTAGGTTTTCAATAATTTTAACTTTAAAAATTTTTCCTAAACTGATGTTGTAATCACAGGTATACTCAATAGAATTCAATAAACAATTGAAACATTTAGATTATAATCTGTAACTTTAATAAATTCTAAAATTTTAGCTGATGACATTAACTCTAAAAGAATCCTCATCTGATTGTATTTCTCCATCATGATCATTTTCATCAAATTGTCTTTTCCTAATAATGCAACGTCTAGTTGGAAATGTAAGCTTTACATTCATCTCATTTGCAAAAATTTTGGCCATATTCATATCGAAGGTAAACCCTTCGCCTCTATATTTCTCAAAAAATATCATCACACCTTCTAATTGCTCTATGGTAGCATTAATGCACATAGATTTAGACTAGAACTTTTTACTCACCATGTTAATAGAGAATAAAATATCATGCCAAATAACCATTATGTTAATACTATTAATAAATGCTTTTAATTTAGTATAAGGTACTTAACTTAGAAATTATTAATAGTAGGAGAATCTAATTATGAAATTGCCAAAATCATTGTTAGTTAATTATCCTTATAGTTTTATATAATTTCTAATACTACAAATGTATTTAAAATAATAATAAATATTAACTAATCATAGAATAAAAATTTATTGCCATGTTAATGTGTATAAATTATAAATATAGATAGATTCTAAATCTATGGAAAATTTTCTCTTATATAATATTATCAATTTATATAAATACCCAATATTCTTTATACATCATTTTTGTTTTGATATAAAATTAAAATATTTTATTCATTTTTGTCAATTTTGGTTTATCATAAATTAATATCAAAACATCATATTAGACAATAGAACTGGTTTCAAAATTTCTCAATTATATCCTTTTATTATTAATGATTTTTTAATTAAGCCTTTCAAACTAAAGATGATGAGTGATTGTAATAGCTATGTGGGGTGATAGTAAATGCAAAATTATGAGACTTACAATATCATTTAATATTAATGCACTAATTTAAAATGCTAATATAGTGTCCACATGAATAATACATTGGTTCCCAAAAGCCTTTTTAGGAAGTGATTCAGCTAACAACTTACAATTCATTCTTTCAATGTTTTCTTTTATAGCCAAGCGAACTAAACTGAAGCATATAAGACAAGAAAAAACAAAGGCTTTGCATGAAAAAAGAATAATTAATTTTTATAAGAAAGAATTTTTTATTATAATTAAAACATGGAATAATAGTAATGCTCTATATTCATTATAAAACTTAATTAATAAGACGTTTATTATTTCCACATAAACATTGTCAAACATCTTATGTATGAGCAAATGTTGTTAGAGGAGATAAAGTAATTATAATATATTGAAGTATTTAGTAAGATGAAAAATACATAGAAAAAAATCAGAAACTTTACCTTGGAATTATAACTCAGAAGTCAGAACCATGAAAATCTTTTGCTGTTAGTTCTTGTGTTGGAGTATGTTAGATTTATACGTTGATGGAAATAAAAAAGTTAGAGGGTTATAAATACCGAAAAATGCTTAAAATAAATTTACAAATGCATGAAGTTAACGTTAAATATGGAAGCTAAAAAGTTAACTTCCTTTTTTGACAATACTATTAATGCCCAAGAAAAAGAGATTGTCTCTTCCACCTCTCAGCTATTAATTAGGATTTTATGAGCAAAAAATTATAAGAAAGATGGCCTTCAATGTTACTTTATGAGGGTGGGCTCTAGTTAGGTGCCCTTGCCCAACGCTAGGATTGAAGTTATATAATGTTTGTTCCATTAATATAATGATTCTTAACCTTTAAAATTTCTTAACCTTTTGCTTATGAATTAAATAATAGCAGGGGCCTAATGACTTAATATGGAAGCTTTAAATTATATTATGGTGACTACTTTAAGTTAGATCCTAAGTTTGTAAGTGATAAGTCGACTTGTACATGTGTAAGTCGACTTATGCTTGCACGGTTCTGATAAGTCGCCTTGTTCACTG
>JAOSBP010000204.1:19862046-19876696 GCA_027563825.1 Erythroxylum mucronatum
TCAGGGAGGAATAGTACCTTATATACCTGGGGTTACCGCTAGGTTTAGGTCTTTACGTGAGTCGTTGTGTTTGCATTGGAGGTTATCTCCTATACCCGAGCCATTAACATCTGGGCCTGGGGCTTGGCCCGGTAAGGCCGGCCCTGCCAACCCAACCATGTATGTTCATTTCTCAACACACTAGGTTAATTTTGATTGATTTAATTATACTGTCAAAAGTACAAGAATTTTAGGTAATTAAGAAAATAGGCGAATTTATTTTCAAAAATCAGATGCAATAATATACTTTAAGCATTACATTTTTCAAAGAAAAAATATATATATATGTAAAATGAAAAACCAATTAAATGGAAATATGGTGTGAGATTTATTTATCTTTTGGGTTCAACATTCTTTCAAGCAGTGTAAATTTGTGAAGCATCATCAGGTGATGTAGTCCGGTTGCCTTGTCCAGCCCTGTCTAATCCCAAAAACGTTTTCTTTCTTCTCCATCTCATTTCTTCACTAACGTTCTTGTTCTTCCTCCTCCATTTCTGCGTTAGTCTTTCACTACCACCAACGTTAATGAATTTCTGGGTTCTGTTACTATTTCATCTCTAGGAACAATGTGGCTTCCGCCTGGATTTAAGTTTGTTCTAGATGATTAGGAATTGGTGAATGATTATGATTTGTTGAAGAAGGTGAAAGGAGAATCAATTCCCTTTAATCCCTTCGTTGAATGTGATAACTTTGTAGAATCATGCCCTGGAGAGGCATTTTCAATTGAAGTGCACAGAATACCCACTATTTCTTTACAAAGTTGATGAAGAAGACTAAGAGAGGGAAAAGAATTGAGAGAGGCAATGGATTTAGGACTTGGAGAGCCCAGAAAGACAAGACGATCGAGGACATCAATGGCAATCCCATTGGTGCCAAGAAATTCTTCACCTTTATACCCAAAAAGGAAAAGCCCACTTCTTCTTCTTCTTCTCTTATGACGGTGGAGGACTAATTCCAGTATATCATGCATGACTATAGACTGCTTGATGACAACCAATAGCCTTGGAACCCTATTTAAGTTTGGAATCCATAAAGCTCGTGTCAAACTATACATGGTTCCTCTATTTTCTTGTCAGATAACAAACATACCCGAAGACGAAAGGAAGACATAAACAGTGGCCATGAAGCTTGTCATCCTTCTACTTGTATTCCTACTGATACATGCAGGAAACTCAAGTGCTCGCAAAATCTAAGGTAGTTATTCATTTCTTTTCATCCAATTTGTTTCTATTCATTATATACAAAATTAATGCTTAATTAAGGCATGCTACCTAAATCTTGCAGCTCCAAGCAAAATATCAGTTGATGGAAGTGACGAACTTGGAAGTGGCAGGAAATAGTTTGGTGAAAATGCAAAAGGTATGTACTTAAGTTCATAGGAATATAATTTTAGTTATCAAGCGAATTTATTATTCTAAAGCAAATTACCCCCTCAACAGGGAATTGAATATTTTCCTTCAAAGGCTCATGTTAAAAGCATAAAAATTGGAGGAAAAAAATGAAGTTGGAAAGAGTTTTATTAAAGAAAGAACAAGCACAAAATGAAGCTTTTAATGGAGAAAAGATCTGGTGCAGATCGTTTAGTAGGAAACAATAATCATAGCAGGATGTATATTAGAAATTGACAACAAAATATGAAGATAAGTGTACTTTGATTATGTAGATCAAGTGTATAGAGCTTAGGCTATTAAATATGTTGTACAAGAATGAAGTTAAAACAAACTTAGTTAAGGACTCTCAACAACTTAACATAAACCAACGGGAAACTAGGAGCGAGGACTCTTAACTACTTAACGTAAACTAATGGGAAACTAGGACACTTTAACTACTTGATATCCACGTTTATTTTGCTGTTCAACAAACCAAAAAAGCAACTACAACCAAAAAAGAAAATCAAATGACCTCCTCCTTCATTTGAATTTGGAGATTTCCAGACGAGTGCACAGCTCTTGAAGCCTCGTGAATTGTAAGCTTTTTTTCATGACATCTGCATGCTACTCCATAGTTTTGCCATTTTCCAGTTTAACTTCTCCTTTTACCATCAATTCTTATAAGAAATAGCACTTGATTCAATATGCTTAGTCCAGCTATGATAGATTGGATTTTTCGTGAGCAAGACAACTGACTTGCTGTCATAAAACACTTTTCTTGCGTCACTTTATTCCATACCAAAGTCATTAAGCAGCCTTCGTAGCCATACTGCTTAACAAGTAGTAGTTGTAGCAGCTACACATTCTACTTCTATTAAGGAAAGGGCCACAGTTGCTTGTTTTTTTGAACTTCACGATACCAAAGTTGTTCCAAGGAAAAAAACAACTTCCTGTAGTACTTCTCCTGTCCTCTAATGAACCTGCCTAATCATTGTCACTATACCCTTTAAAAGTAAAAATCTGAGCTTCATGAAACCAAATGCTATAATCCTTAGTGCTACCAAGGTAACATAATACTCTTTTTGCAACTCCAAAATGATGCTTACTTAGCTCATGCATAAATCAAGAAAGAACACCAATTGAGAAACTCACGTCTAGAAGAGAATGTGTCAAGTAAGGAAGTCGATCATCTAAACTTTTGTATATTTCCTCCACTATTCTAGTATCATCACCTGAGCATAGCTTCTCATTAGCATTCATCAGAGTGGCAGTAGTTTTACACCTTAACATGTTGAAGCTTTTTAACATGTCCTCTGAATATTTCCTTTATTTCATGAAGATTCCATCATTTGTTTGAGTAACTGCTAAACCCAAAAAAAATATCTTAACTTTCCAATATCAGTCATGTCAAACATGCTTTTGATAGATTTTTTGAACTCAAATATAAGACATGATGAAGTCTTGGTCTAAGCTTACTACCACAAATTGATCTGTACCTTGCTTCTTGACATACAAAGTACGTTTATGCATACTTCTTTCAAAACAATTATTACGGAAGAACTCATCTATTTTACTTTGATGCCAATTGAATTCGGATATTCAATATTATTTGGTAATAATAAATGTGTGGTGAAGAAGAAAATGTTAGAGAAGTGATCTAAAGGCAATCACCTTTAGCACTTATTGTACAAATCATTTTATGATTAATAAAGGCATTTTTCATGATGTTCATGCATTTGTTGATTTGATGTTGATCTTAAATTGATTTAATGAAGTCCTTGATACAAAACATAGCATGGAGGAAATCGTGATGAGATCATGATAATGAGATTCCTATCATGTGTAATTATATTAGTATCTAAACTTTCTCTAGTCATAGGATTAATGAAATGAGATATCACTAATTCGGATAGACTAGTACATGTTATACTCTTTGATTGGATCAGGTTGTAGATCTCATAAGCCGTAGACATGAGTTGTCTAGAGTTAACATGTGAATGCTTACTAAGAGTAGTAAGTACACTGGATTGACCTACTATGAGACAATCATATGAATATTCTATTTTAGTGTCAATGATAGTCTCATCATAGCAATGATACAAGTATCCTTTGACTTAAGGTACTCAAGAATATCTCAAATACTGATCATATGCTTTGAATCCATTCATTGGTGCCTTTTAGGGGTTACTCATAGGGTGGTGATTGGGTACATCTTGAGATATTCGGAGATAATTGAGTAGCCAATAAAGGATTCACCACTCCTAGTAGAAGGAGATGATACCCACGGCCTCTTTTTGGGGTCATTACTCAGGAGTCTCTAGCCAGAGCAGATATATTTTATGAAGATATTCTTCAATGATACATAGAGTAATGAGATCCTCAAGACAAGATCTAATATCACTTGGACTAGATGTGACGTAGTCAGTCTAGTGGGAGTTAAAACGTTGACCATACTCTGAACCAAGTGGGGTATAGATAATGAAAGGACGAATTGCATGGCAACATTGCGTATAGTCAAACCACTAACTTTTCAATCAATTGGAGGTCATGACATGTTGCTAGATACCGCTCTTGACTTACTTGAATTAAGTGTTAATTTAAGTGGCTAACATAACCGGGAACCTAGTGGGACACACACATAGGAGATTCGAAGGATGAGTAAAATGGTCTTGAATGGTGACTCAAGATATGAGAGAGTATTTTGGGATTGTATCGCAATGTGATCGTGGTAGAAAATTTTGCATGGAATGGATTAGAAACAAGTGTTGTTGGCTGCCAATTTGGCCATTAACTTCTCAAACTTCCATTAATGCTTGTTATTCATGGTCATTAACTTCCCATAACTTCCATTAATGTATGTTATTCATGGCCATTAACTTCCCATAACTCTCCATTAATGATGGGGTCATAGAAGGCCAAATGGTGTAGCAAATAGAGATGACTTTTGTGCATCTTGTGTAAGACATAAGTGAAAGAAATGTTCTTTTCTTACACACACACACTTTTTCTCTCTAACTCTCACAAGAGTTCTTGTCTTTGCTAGCACAAAGAAAGAATTCTAGCCATCTCCTAATGAGGTTTCATCCTCCTATCTTTGTGTGAACTTTCATTAGAAACGGTCTATGTTGATAGTTGTAGTTTATGACAACCCAACACGGAGAAGATTAAATAACGAAGGAGATCATCGAAAAGGTATGTAAACATCTTAAATTTCATGTTTTTGTTTTCTATATCTATATACATAAGTAAATCTGTTTTTTTTTAGGTTCCTTTTTACTTTCTACTTTGTATATTTAACATATATTATATATGAGATACATGATCGAAACCTTACATTGAAGATTTAAGGGGATCAATTTTCCCATTTTATAATACTACATTGGAAGGTATGTAGAAGATGGTGTCACCTATGAAGTAAAGGTGTCATCTCCAACTTATGGATTGGATGAACATCGTCGTTTAGTTTCAGTGTACCTTTATGATGTAAGTGCTTTAGGCTAATTTTATAAACATTTTTTATCCTCCTCCTATTAATGATATTCAAATTTTCAAACACAAATTCCAAAGTAAAAACATTCCTAACACAAGAAAAATATTTTCTTCTTAAGCAAAAGTAAAGAGGGAAACTGGAAACATAGAAAGAGAAAGAGAAAGTCACTGACACAAGCAAAGGAATTTACTCTCAACCTCCATATAATAAACATATAAAAAACTAAAAAGTGAGTGCTCCAGTTGTAATAAAGAAAAGGAAAACAACAACAAATCACTTGAGGAAGAGAGAGAGAGGGGAACGAGAGACAATAGATCACTAAAAGAGTAATAGATGATGTGAAACCAAACACCGGTTGGGCATACAACGTGAAGTAGAGAAGCGAACAAGCAAGTAACATGAAGCTGAGTAGAGATTAGAAGGAATAGAAGAAACTGAGCAGACAAGCAGAGAAATGGCATTAAGTGATTTGGGCAAAGGAGTCAACCTCAAAAAATAAAAAATTTGGATTAGAATATCTTAGAGTTGTTTATATTATGTTAAATTAAGGTTCCTTTTAAATGTTTGCAAAATGTTAAGGTTTAATTTAAATGTTTAGAAATATTAGGGTTCAAATTAAACTTTGAAAAAAACTTATGGTCAAATATAACACTTTTACCTTTAATATTACTAAAATTATTAGTGGCTACTTTGTGATTGGTGTTGCATGTAATATGCATATCTAAACTGATATCCTAATGAATTATTGGGAAAAATATGGTCATTAAGTGGTTATTTTCTTACCGAAGGGTTTGGAAAATAATAACCCTTATTTTTTCATCACTCAATATTACTAAAACTATTAGTGGCTACTTTGTGTTTAGTGTTACATGTAACATGCATATCTAAACTGAGATCTTAATGAATGATTGGGAAAAATATGTCATACAAGATTAATAAGGAGGTAGAGTTAAAGGTAATTATATTAGGTAGGAAACTTTAATTTGTGTAATAACTGTTGTAGTAAGACGAATGCAAAAATTATATATTTAATATGATTGTTTTGTTCTAATGTCTAATTAAAAAAAGTAATGACTAAAATTTCTTTAATTCTACAGCTACCAATAGTGAAGAGCACTTCTATTATTGTGACTATAGATTGATAGCGACTATAAGGACTTCATAGATCAAGTTTAATTCACGGAGATGGTTATATGGATGTAGTTAATTTAGGGTAAATTTTAAACTTAATTTTTCTCTATTAAGTTAGATTATATACTTATAATATTTTATTGATGTTATTTACAAAAAAATTAATTACTTTGTATGGCGTGAAAAAATATTGACAAAATAAGTATAAATGTAATAAATAAACTTTAAGAGATTAAAAAAAATAGCAATAAGACCATAACTTATTATATAGGTTATTAATCTATATCTAGTTCATATTTTTCATTGCCATTAGATCTTACATAACAATTTACTTGTAGGGGAAAAATGAATTAAGAACCATAATTTTTGTAGAAATTTATGACAAATTTGTAATAAATGAATGGTTGTAATTGAATATTCTATACAATCACCTAAATATTGGTACCACAGCCGCCGCCTATGGTATTTGGTCAATCCTATACATAATTGAAATTATAATCTGAGCTTGATTAGACCCATTATTATCAAATTTTTGCATGAATGGTTTAATTCTCTGGGAATTTATTAGCATTTTTTAGCAATCACTATAAATCTGCTTGTTAAGTGATGTATGCACCAGCGAAGATACTCTATTAAGATGCATAAAATCATTTGTCAAACTTGTTGGAGATTAAATAACAATACACAACGAATAAAGTGTGATGTTTTTGTGGAAAAATCCTAAGTCTAATAGTAATATATTCACAATCCTAGGATAAGCTTTTCTTATCCATAATCTCATGTATATCTGCAACATATTACTTGAAATCTCGAAATCTCATTTTGATATCAAATTGAAAACTTATACATCTAAAGTATGGAAGAAGTTTGTAACATTAAATGATTAGCCCAAGTACAAGGATTACACCAATTGCACATGGAAGAACAAAATGAATAAAATAGTAACTGCTCTAAGAATTAAGAAGATAGTCTAACAAGCCTTTTGATACAATCTTAATAAAATGTATGAACTAGATTGCTTGATTTGCTTAATGCACACTATTAAGGAAAAGTTTATAATAAATGGAATACTATTTAAAATTAGTTCAAAATCATTTGCTACAATAGAAACAAAATCATTTTAGAACTATATACATAAATAATTAATCACAATCAACTAACAATACTTAATTGGAAAGAAATTAATTATCTAAAAACTATCTTTAAAAAAGAGGGATCAATGGACGAAGATGATGAAATAATTTTTGGTGGTGCCTTTTCCCCAAGAGAATTTGATAAAAGGGTAGGGTTCATAACAGTGCTTTTTCCAGTGCAATATTATGTCTTTTTCATTATTTTTTTGTTCGTTTTTATGAATCACTAAAATGCCAACCATTTGATACATAATAGGAGAAATTAATTACCTAAAAACCAGCTGGAAATTAATAAGGAAAATATTTAGACCCATTTTAGACAACAATACAAAGAGAAAATAATAATGGAATTGATTATCCAAAAAGCTAGCAATTCATTAGTCACCATTTTAGTACTATATATATAAATAACTAGCCACATTCAGTTACCAGATACATAAATATCTATTAGATTGCACTTCATCACCCACTAATATGATCATTTAGTCCAAAAAAAAATTGTGATTCATCTTTTCTAAATAAAATAATAAGATGGCATTTCAATTAGTTTGTTCTTCTTTTGTTTAGCCTCTAAAGTGGTTTCTATCCTTATGGAACATGTTCTTCTATTGTAACCATCTTGCTTGCATCTGTAACATAAAATTTGAAATCCCTTCCAAATAAACCTATATGGGTTTTTATTCTTCTCTTATTTCATTAGTTTTACCTTTTTTATAGCCATGATTTCCACTTAGGATTGACCACATATTTTAATCAAGATTGCAAAAGATCTAACATACACATGCTTGTTAATTTTTTTGTGCTACATATAAAGTACACATATTCTTCAAGTTTGTTACCACTGTACTTAGTTATTATAGAAGTATGATGACAAGAAATTCCAATCAAATCACACTTAGTAAATGTGCAAGTGTTATTCCTAAATTCAAAAACATGTTCTTGAACATGCATATGCTCTATTAAATAGTCTCCCACCATTAAATTATGGAAACCAATTGTTGGTAAGTTGTTTATGCTTCTATAAGTTTTTCTAAAGCCTTGGAGAATTTAGACCAATTACACTTCTCCATCCCCTGCCTTTTCTTGTTAAATATCTTCATCATTTCTCTTCCATTCATCTCAAGCATTGTGATAATTGGCTTATCCATAGCCTCCTGTATGTATGCATTAAAGCTCTCAAAACGATTATTGAATATCATGTCACATTTTAGTCCAAAACTTAAATATGCCTACACCATCTATTCGTTTGTATGATGTCTAAATATTCATGGATTGTTTTGTTATTCCCTTTTAATTTTCCATATATATGTTTAAGTTAAAAACTCAAAATAGGAATGTCATGAACCATCATTTTGTCCATTAGTCAAATTCATAATGATAGACCTTAAAAGTACTTTAATATACCAATCTGAACGCACTATATGTAGTAAATAATAAAACAATCATATTCTTATCAAAATCATTATTATCATATGATCTTGCTATACTTTATAGCTTTAGTTGCCTTAAATTTTATTTGAATCCTGGTATAGATATATTCACAATATTTATGTCCAACACCATCCATGATAATATGAAAAACATTTTCTAAACCTTGTTACAAAAGAAACCACATTAATTTGGATTATGCACTTGGTGAATATTTAGATGAGAATGTATAAAATGATTGTCCAAAAATTGATGATACAAGCGTTTATATTTTTGTCTTAAAAATGAAAACCCAATTACAATCCTTATAGAGTTTGATTTTTTGATGTAAACATACAAGAAACCATTTTCATGATTCTCTGTTATTAATTCTTATTCGATAAAAAAACATATTGTTATTTGCAAATAGACAAATGACTAATAGTAATTGTCTTTCATGGTTGCCCTTTAAGTGATAACAATCAACATATATATAAACCCATAAGTAACTAAAAAGTCTTTTTTATAAACATCTAATCATATTTACATGGAATTAAATTATAATCCATGATACTTGATCGTAAAAGAGCTACCCTGATTATAGTTTAACATAGCTAATGCAAATCTTCTCAATTTCTCAATTTGCTTTCCCCATCAATATCTCTAATATAAGATTCTTTACCCTATATGCCTTCTTGTCTGTCATGTCAATGTTTAAGTCTCTTAAAGTTCACCTTTAAACCTATTAATACCATATGTAGTACTGTCTCTAAAATATGGGAGATATTGCATTGCAATCCAAAATTCCATATATTTTGTACTGTAGTATTCTCGACTGCACTCATAGAGAGGTTGTGATGTATCTTAATGTAAAATGTAAAACCATATTGTGTAACAGAAGCAATGTATTCTCACTGGGATACGTTATGTTTATATATATAGGTTCTAACAACAACTTGAATGGTAGGAGGGACGAAAGATACATTAACTAAAATACATGAGAGCTATTTGATAGTTTTTTTTAAATAATGGACTAATACGATAGTTTGTCAAACTCTACATGATGCTATGAATTTAACCTTTTTTATTTTTTAGCAAAAGTTTTTTGTGATTTATTTATTATTCTTATAAAAGAATAAGAAAAAGAAATGACGGGACACACACGCAAATTGCAGAAAGGACTTATTTCCTAACCTGCAGTCACAAATCCGCAAACACGAAGACATGCAATCAGGACTCGCAATTCCCTTCTCATAGACTCTTTACTAAATTAAGACATTTCTGGAGGAACCAACGAAAGAAGCTTTGGGTTGATTTGAAGGATAGAAAGAATGAGCTATTATCCAAGATTGAAACAGAGAGTTTGGCTAAGGAATAAATATGAAACTTAAACAGATTGGAGTGTTTGAGATTTAAGCATGCAGAGAAATAGTGTGTTTTGGATATGTACAATAGCGTGACAATACTCTAATTAATTAATTACAATATTTTAATTAATTAATACATTGTAATTAATTGATTACATTATTTTTTACAAACCAACCATTATCAATAATAATAGTAATCATTTCTTCCTTTTAACCGACCATCATAATTATAACGATAATATCCATTCTCATTCTTTATTATATTCATTCTCATTCTTATTACTATTCTATCGTATAAACCAACCGCACGTTTAGTTTTGAGCATCGGTTAACAAGCTACGCCAAATTTTAGTCAATCGCTTTTACGAGACAGAAATTGGATTAAAATATGATAGAACTATAGAAGACAAAATTAGTTTAGTTGGGGTGTCTTGTAATTTAATAGCTAAACATAGATAAATACTGAATTATTACACAGACTGAAACAAAAAACGCAAAACGAGGCAGACGGCAGCTTCTGAGAAATGGGCAGGGCTTCATATTTCATATTTGATTCCATGGCTACAAACTGTCCTCCTCAACTGTACGTTTCTTGTTCTAATGACAATAGCGATGAATTTGGCGCTGGTGTCAAATTGCTCCATACCAAATGACTGAAATCCAAATCCCAATAAACAAAAGAACCCGTCAAATCTCAGGATTTCTTTCATGCTTTCACATCTGGCTTCCAAGATAACCGTTGTGGATATAGAAAGCTGGAGTTTTTCTTGTAAAAAATTTCTTGGTTCTGTAACAGTTAATGGCTGCTGCCGCTGCTGCCGCCGCCGCCGCGTCCTGTAGGCGGGCAAGTCAAATAGGAAGCTGCTGTGGAGGGTCGTTGTTTGGTCGAAATGGAAATTTTGATTCTCGCGAAAAAGCTTCGTGTGACTTCTTGGCTTCGTTTTGTCCGCGCAGACCCATTTCTCAGCTTGTGAAATCCAATGAAAAGGGATTGCTTCTTGTTGATACTTTTGCCCTTGTAATCCATCATTCTTTTTTACCGTTTGGTTCTGTTTCGTTTCTTCTTCTTTTTTTCCTTTTATCGTCGAATGGTAAATAATCTGCAGAGCTATGAACTTTCTGCTGCATGTGTTCAGGTGAAGAAATTGGAGGTAGTGGGCATGCCATCTAAGCAAGCTGAGGCCATCACAACTGCCGTTACTGGAGTTTTGACCGACAGCCTGGTGCATATTGCTCATACAGTTGTTTCCAAGACAGAGATGGAGAAAGTAAGCATCTGTTTGTTAATTACAAGTCTGTTCAATCTTCGTTGTTCTGGAATGTGGAACCATCCAAAATAAAAGAATAATGTTTTCCACGCGCAATTTTGTTTTGTTCTTAGAATGAAATGATTCAAGAAACCAACTTGTCCAAATTCAAAACCGAAGTGCAAAGTCTGCAGGTAATTGATAGGTCCTTAATTCCGTCAATAGTGACGAGCTACATTTTTGTTATTATAATTTTTGTCATTGTAAACAGCTGTGACTCGATATACCTCACATCATGTTGTTGGTTGGTCTGTAGCTACTCTGATATTCTTCCGAGTTCGAAACTTTTTTAGTTCATAAATTACTCTGCTTTCTGCGTCTTTCCTTTAAGCATTCTGCCTGGTGACATGTATAATTCCTAGCATTGAAAGCATAACTGCTAATGGATTTTTTAGGGTGAAGTTTCAGCTAAAACAGTCCCACAAATTGTTTTATATCTCATCTCTCTATGTTTCTCATGCATTATGAACCCCCTTTGATGGTGTTCTTGTGCATTTGATATTTCAGTCCAAGGATCTTGTTGGAGTAGAAAGCTTTACTCTGCCTTCTAATTTGGTCCTATTTAGTTACTTTATTTTTGGTACAGTTTGTAGATACTATAGTAAGAGGACGTTTTCCTTGCTCTAACACCGTCCAATCTAGTGTGAATTAAGTTATTATATTAGGCACTGGTTGACATTTTCGCAAGGAATGTAGTTTCATGAAGAAGCAACATTTCTTAGAGAACTTAAGAAGCAACACTTCTTAGAGATCTTTTATTGGGAAACTGTAAACCCGTTATTGTATTAAAGAATAAGAACCCATTTCAGTGCCTGAACAATCAAATCCCTTAGTTAAGAAAAATAACTACTCTCAATTGATTGCAAAACTGGTGGAAATTGACAATGAAGAAATTTTGTGTGTAAGGTTATTGGTCTGTCATTTTCTTAAGTTGTCTTCTTGAGCCCTCAATCTGTTACATTTTGATGTCATTGTTGCATAGCTGTTCTTCCAACCTGTAAAGTTTCAATGCTTGGTTCTGCAATGTCATTTGACAGAAGTATTAATACAGAACCGCCATTTATCATTGTTGCAACATGAGAATGAAAAGCTTCGAGATGATATTGAGAAGATGCGCAATGAATTGAGGTATGGAATTGTAGGTGATGTAATCTGGCAAATGAATTCTAGTTCATTCTCTAATGAACTTCATGATGGTTCTGTGAAGGCATGAATTTGACAAAGTCATTGCAGGCCAACAGTTGGATTTGAATCTTGAGAGGGGGTAAGGAAGCCTTAATTGAGCTACTTTCTTGTATTAGTGAATTAAATAATTGACATGTTCATGTAATTTTCAATCAATACAGGAGAATACGGGATCAAGTAGCAAACCAGAATTCTGAAACGTGTAACCTCACTAACAAGCTTGATAAGGTGAGAGCAATGGGTTTGCCGCATTAAAGTGTGGTTAACATATGCTGCATTGTGATGTTTTATATTTTTCTCTTGTGATATTAATTTCAGGAAATTCATGCTTTAAGGGCAGAATTCGAAGCAGCAAAATTCGATGTGATAAAGCATTGCATTGGTACTCTTATTTCCATCTCTGCTGTGGGTCTTGCCGTAATACGCATCTTGAAGTAATGATGTAGAAATGCAAATCAGAGGTCGACTAATCAAAGAGGCAAATGACAGCTATTTTTACCTGAAGCTATGATTTGCTCAAAAGATAACTGAAATGAGAAGTAGAAACATATTGTTCCTTCATTTTGTATCATAACCCACTTGAAGGGGCATTTGATAGCTCTTTTTTTAAAGCTATTATTTGCTTGAAAATTTAGTGAAAGCAGTTCTTTTCCGGAGTGTTTGTATGTTAAGAATGTAAGACAATGTAAATTCACCCATTTGTTGTATGCTCAGTGTACGTTTACCACTGTCCTGAAAATTAACGTGTTTTTCTTATTAATTTGGAAAAAATATCAATTTAACCTCGACATTTCCACTAAAATCTAAGTTGAATTCTAACGTTTCAACGCGTTCAAAATGAACGACAACGTTTGGAGAATGTTCAAAATAGCCTCTTGATGGAGGCTGAATTTTGTGAGTAATTCTGCTTAGTCTGTGACTGTTTTGAACATTTTCTAAACATTTGAGTTCATATTGAATATTTTATAAACATTAGGGCTCATTTTAAATGTTTCAAAATATTACGATCAAACTTAGATTTCAGTGTAATTTTGTTGCAAACTTAGTTGGATTTCAAGTGATGTTTCCATATCTTCAGGCTTTGACCGGTGATAAGGAAGAAGCGGACCGAATAATTGCCTTCAAGTCATGATAGAATATTTTCAATATAATTAGACTACTTAGTACAAACGTACGAGGTTCTTCAAGAAATCATCACACCGATAGAAAGGGAAACTTCGATGTTTTGTCTGTGGAAGCACGGAGCACTTAGCTCGCAACTGTCCTAAGACAACCAAGAAGGATGCCAGATAGTCAGGTGAAGCTTAACATTGATAATTCTTATAAGAGATTTTTGCAACGAGCGGCTGTTGGTGGTGTTATTAGGGATATTACTGGTACTTGGTTAGATGGATTTGTCCACAATATTAGCTGTTGTTCTCTCCTTAAGGCAGAGTTGTAGGGTGTTTACTCGAGTCTTCTTTTGGCCTGAAACTTAGGATATCGTCGAGTAGAGTTAAACTCAAACTCCCTAATTATCATCAATATTCCATCAGACTCGATAAGGAGGAGTTTGACAAATTATTCCTTGGCTCAGAATATTAAATTACTAATGATTAGAAAGTGGGTGGTGAAGCCGAGTCATATCTCTCAAGAAGGAAATCAATGTGCTGACTGATTGGCTAAATCTACAAGTCTACATCAGATTGATTTTATGTACTTTCAGGAACCCCCAAGTTGTCTAACCCTACTGCGTAAGGACATAACTGATGCTTCTGACCAGAGGCGTAGTGTGTAGCTGTTTACCTTTTGTGTTTCATCTCCCTCGTATTAAAAAAGAAGATTACAAAGAACATTCTTTTGTATTTATAATATAAATTATTGTCAATCTTACTATATATAGTTTAATTAGAATGATATCAATTATGTATTCAATAATAAGTTATTTTCAGTGGCTATTATTATCAAAATAAACTTTTATTTGAAAAATATTCAATTTTCCTGTTTATGATATTAATGATCACCTAACTTTTTATTCTAGTTTAACTAAAACACAGCTAAACTGAAAGGTTTTCGATGGGGCCTGGGCCTGGGGGTCACCAGCCCAGGAAACTCAGATTATACATGGAATTCTGACTACGAAACACACGGCGGAAAGATATGAACTTGAGCCACCGCGTTGTTGTTTTTTTTTTTTTTTTTTGCATACAACAAATAGAAAAATAACAAAACCAGAAAGCGG
>JAOSBP010000204.1:19879080-19891827 GCA_027563825.1 Erythroxylum mucronatum
GATATAAAATACTTTATAAACAAGATAGAAAATTTCTTGAAACTACGCCCAACAATGGTTCCTCATCTAAAAGGAAGCACTTATCACGTCTAGAACTCTTCACAATTTTTTGGTGCAGTTCAAGAACACAACACCAGAAATTTTGAATGCAATAAGAAAAGTTAGAGATGAGCTCCAACTAGACTTAAATTTTAAGAAAAAACAAACAGCATTAGAATCATATTTCACTAAATTGTCTTACTTCTATTTGTGTAAGTTTATATAATTATTAATTTATGATATTAATGGGACCCTATATTTATATAGAGGTATTTTGAAAATATATTATCTTATTATCTTATCGAAATTTGTTAAAATTTCAACTGGCCCAAGTCAAGACCGGAGAAAAATATTATCTTAGAGAATTTATTAATTTATCGAGTATCAATTTAAAGAGGTTCTACTGTATATCATATATATTCATTCACTTATAATAAGTTTTCTCGAAAAATAAATGAAGAATACATTAATTGTTCAAGCTTTAAGCTTGCAACAAGGTTGATATACAGAGTTGGTCCCCGAGGGACCCAACACTAGTAACACTTATTACTTGACCATATACGATTAAAAAGAGTTACAGCTGCTCAATCCAACTAGCACAATCTGACATATCATGTCAGCTTCTAATTATTCTTCATTTTAGTACTTAATGTCATCTTGTCACTATTGGTCGTTAGGAATTTTCTAGTTAAGTAAATTTTATGGGTAATTGTGATATACTTGTCCTTGGGTAGACTTTTGTGAAATCTGCTGTTTCTTTCTCTTCAAATGGCTAAATGCAATATTGGACAGTAGTTTGAAGGATCTAATGGCATATGCAGCCCATTCCATAATCTTTAGCCATTCTCTTTCATTGCAGATTGGGTGCGTTAACTGCTAAATCTCGGACCGTATAACATGTGAACAAGGGCATTGAAAAAACAGATAATCATTTGTTTCAAGGGCCATCTGACATAATAATCACAAGGTGGTTGTGACTCCAAAGCATCTCTCCCTAGTTTGAAGCCTCGCGAGCCAATCAATAAATGAAGCCTTCAGTTTCAGTGAGAGTGTCTTTGACCAAACTAGATTAAACCATGAAACTTTAGGGCCACGGGGTCTAAAGATTTCATAACAGGTTTTATTTGCAAATCTCTGTATAGTATCTGCTACCCAAACTACTCTATCTATCGAGTTGGGATTTTCTGACAATCAAGAAGATTCTCCAGTAAAGTTCCTGCCCTTCTGAATCTGCATCTCTAATTTCCTTCAAAAACATGGCTTAATTGGGAATCCTTAGAGTAAGAGAGTATAGATCCTCTCTTACATGTAATGGACTCAGGTTCTTTATATGATTTTTGAATGACACTATAAAGAAAAAAAATAAAGAAATTGGACGGAAGCTAGTCGAATTATCAAACAAAAATTAGATGAGCTGCCTATTCCTTACCAAGTGTTTGAAGGCAGATGAAACATGAGCTTTAAGTCTAATAATCTGAATCAAGCACCAAGAGGGTTCCCTAGTCTCTTTAATTTTATATAGAGAGATAGTATTCATGTATCAATTTAGACCATAGTGCCTCTTTATCATTAAACAACCTTCATATCCTCTTTGCGATCAATGTGCAGTTCATAGCTTGCAATGAGATAAGCCCTAAACCTCCTCCTTGTTTAGGAAGACATACTTCACTTTGGCCCCTCTAAAGTTTTCTAATTTCCCAGACCAAAGATAATTCCTCATGAGCATCTCAATCTCTTTATTGTTCCTCTTAAAGGAGCACCAGATGAGAACTCCAATGCACATTAATGCCTCTTAATGTAATCATGTTCTAATTGTTTCTCTTGATGCATAAAATAAGAAAATGAGTGTATATTTATAGGTGAATCAAAATAATTAGTCATACTTTTGAAATATTAATTATTTATCTTTTAATCTAGATTTTTAATATAATTAATATTTCAATATTACGAGTAATATTTAGATTCTTCTAACAATCTCTCGCTTGAAGATTTGATTGAAGACTAATCAATCTTCACACCAATTTATTATAGACATGTTTACATTTTTCACTAAGTTGTATAAGGATTATAACTAAAGAAATCTCTGTTGATTATTCCTTCATAAAATCTGTTAAATTGTCTTTGACATGGACTTTTTGCATATCCATAGTTTCTTCTTCCACTTTCTCACTAACAAAGTAAAACTGAACTTATATATGCTTAGTTTTTGAATGAGATGATGGATTCATTCCTCAATAAATAGCACTATGATTATCGCAAGACAATGGAACTTTCTATTGTTTATGCTCAAGTTCTTCTAATATCAATTTCAGCCATACAACTTCTTTATTGGCTTGTATATGGTCTACATATTTCGCTTTTATTTTTTGAAAGGTAAATAACTTTATATAAGTAGCAAGTGTGCAACAACCAAGATAACAAGATTGGAGTAGTAAGTAATTTAATAATTCGATATAGCCAGATACAACAAGATAGCTTAGCTTCTATATTAGTGAAAGCAAGTTAATGGCTAGATTGAACCATATGATGTTTAAGTTTTGAGTTTGTGATGTTAATCCCTTTGATTTAGTGGAGTTAACCCAAGCCTCTTAGCTAGCAACTTGAGTATCAACCCTTCGAGAGCATCTAACGAGGGATCACAATACCTAGCAACCTGGTTAGTTAAAAATTATTCCCTAATCTAACTAATTAGCTTATAAGTGAGCTCATTAATTAGTTTTTCATCATTTACGAATATGTCGATGCTCCTCTCTTTCCATAGCAAGTATAACTAACTGTAGATTTGAAATCTAATTTACAATCCTGCTATTAAGCTTGAACACCTAACTTATAGTGATTTTACTTTTATCAAGGTCACGCACATAATCATAGTCAACATATCCTTTGACAATAAAGTATGATCTCTTATATTGTGATGTAACATTAGAGGTCCCCTTAATATATATTAGGATCCCCTTTACAATATTCCAATGATGAATACAATACTCTGGATATCTTTATCCTCTTATCTTTATTGTTAAGGCTCATACTAAAGGATAACTTGAAACTAATAGGAAGAAGGACAAATATTTGCTTATAGTTTTACATATTAAAACATCATAAAACCTTCTTTAGGTAATTTTTCTAAGAAAGACAAACCTTCTCACTATTTCTATCTTAGTGAATTTATAACCATACATTCTTGTTTATTGGTCCCACCTTCATTTCAAATCCTATAACCAATTGTGCCTTCAATTCTTTAATATGGTCCTTTTTAGGGCCTGCAACCAATAACTAATCTATGTACAATAACAAAATAATGAAATCATATCAATAAATTTCTTAAAATATGCACAAGGTTTTATCTTAAGTTTGTTGAATTTAAGGCACTGATGAAAGAATTAATTCTCTTATACCAACACCTTGACGTCTATCTAAAAACATACAAAAATTTGTTAAACTTATAAACCAAGTTTTTTTTCTATTTTTTTCAAAAACAATTTGTTGGACCATATAAGTTTATTCTTCAAGACCTCTATAAAGAAAATAAATGTTCACATATGGTTGTTCTAGAGGTAATTCAAACATAACATATATTGTCAAGACTACTTTGACTGTAGCAAGTTGAATTATATGGAAGAATATTTTATTGAAGTCAATTGATTCTTTTTTAGCATATCTTTTCACTTCCAATCTTACACTCAACTTAAACTTCATCATTAATTTTGTAAAAAGAAAAACTTGATCGTCATCATTTCGGTTGATCTTAAAGGCCTATTTATGATCACTTTGCTTTCCTCCTAGTAGTTTTGGTAGAAGTTCTCAAGAACAACTTCAATTTCTTCCACATCCCTACCACCCATTAAGAGGCATATAGATTATCAAATGCTTTTTGCAGAGTTAGTGGCTCTCTATCCTCTGATAAATGTAGTATATTATATTACACTTCATTATATAATCTGAGTGTCAATTTAGTAGTCTTTTTATATGATTTAATCAAAAAAAATCAGAAGCTCTAGACTCAATTAATTATTGAATATCTTTCTTTAATGCTACTTCAAAAGACGTATCTTGTTCAAATTCCTTTTCCACTTGTATAGTAGTCTTTAAACTTTTGTATGAAGTATTGTTGTCTTATTTTTCCCTTTCTAATTTATCTCTAACAAAAATAATGTCCCTAATGACAACAATATATCAGTTTTGTGATTTCTTTGTCATTATACATCACTTACATAGGATTTCTAAATATACAGATGTTAGGATAATCCATTAACTTCCTAATCCACTTCTCCATCAACATTTTCAACTTAATTGGAAATGATAGAATATGACTAACCATATAATAAATTGTTTTGATTGCATCTGCCTAGAATGTGTTATCTAATCTTATAGCTCCTAACAGTATCTTTCTAACAAAGTTCTGTTCATCCTTTCCCTGATTCTGTTTTATTAAATATATGAAATATTGAACTATCTTTTAATGCCTTCTTTCTTATAGAATTGGTCAAATTTCATTACTAGTATATTTTCCTCTATTATCTATTCTTAGGTATTTGTTCTTTTCATTAGAATCAAGTTCAATGCATGTTTTAAAAAACTTAAAGATCGAGAATACATCTACTTTCCTCTTGATAATGATACACCCAACACCTTATAAAATAATCATCAATTAAAGAGACAAACTACTTTGCTCCTCTTAGGGATAGAATTGGTGTTTGCCACACAATAGAGTGAACCAATTCAAAAACTACCTTTTTTAATTTAATTTGTTAAATGTTACACAATTTGCCTTACTTATAATACAACACTTATAAAAGGATAATGATACCTTTTAAACCCATGAAGTAGATTTTGTTTAACAAGGATATTCATTCTTTGTTGGATATACGTCTAAGTTTTGGATTCCATAATAATAAAGATATTTCACTTGGATAGTTTAAAGCAATTGAAGCTTTTACTTCTAGCATTGCCTCTCCCTTCAATTTGTATAACTTTTGTACCTCTTTTTTCTCCATTCATAAGTACAAGCATGCCTTGAATAATCTTTAAAAAATTATTAATGATTTCTATTTTATACCCAAGATCATCTAGTCATTTTAGAGACAACAAATTCTTTTGCAAGACTTTCATATGTCGCAATTCATGAAGTGTACAAATTTTACCATCATATACATTCAACTTGATGCTTCTAATACAACCAACTTTCATAGGATAGTTACCATAATTGTATATAGATCCTCTTGATTTAGTTTCGTAAAGATGGAATCATTTTCTTTTAAAATTCACTTAAAAAGTAGCTCTTAACTTAAAGCATCATTGTCATCTAAAATAATTTTTTAATTTTTTTAGGACTGTTCTTATTTAAATTCCAAGAATCCTCTTTCAAGTAACCTTTCTTGCTATAATTATATCCTTTTAAATTCTTTTTACTTTTTGATCTTGATTTACTATGATTTTGCCTCTCAATTACGTCATATTCTATCAGTCTTGTTTTTGTCAATGTCAAGGCTTTTGACTTATAGTGAACTAGCATGTCTATCTTCCTTATTCTTAGATCGACTTTATTCCTCTAGAGTAACAGTTGCAATACCATTAAATATTATGCATTTAGTAAGAAAATTATTGTTTAAGTTGATAATGAGTTAATAATACCAATCAAGTAGAATTTGAAGTAGAAGTTCAATATATTCATGTTCTTTATTTAATAACCCAAAGATGTTATTGAGACAATAAAGTAGTCAAATCATTAATATACTCGATCAACAAAGTGGATTTTAATAACCAAAGAGTATAAATTTTCCTTACACGTCCTTATAAGATGATCTCATATCACTTTTGTTGTTTTCTTTTCCTTTATGATTGACAAAAGTTTGTCAGTTAAAGCTAGATGAAGATTTGTAACAACATTTGCATCCATTTAATTCTATTTGGTGTCATCTGTGAAGTTCATAGGCCCTTTGCTAATGGTCACAAGGTAATTATCCTTTATAAGGATAAGTTTTATCTTTAACTTCCACAATAAGAAATTACCCTTATTGAACTTCTCAATCTTAAATTTGTTTAACATTGCTTCTATTCTAAACTAATTTGAACTAAAAGAAATAACTATAACTATTTTTATTAGACAATAATTATATAAATAAATAGTACTCAATATCTTCAAATAGTGAATAATATCAAACTTATTTTTTGATGTGGAGGATCTACTAATAGTGGCAATTACGTAGCATACAATTAGTAGATATATACATTATAATTAGGTTATGATACTACTTTTGGAATAATTAGGTGGATAAATTATAATTTCAACTCAATAATATTTAAGAAAATAAGTCAAATAAAATATTATTATGAGTAAGAAAAAGGAGTTACAATACAAACACTCGTTCACTAACTATAAGATACAAGTATTAATTTATAACTTATAAACTATAGGATTGGTATTCTCACAAGTTTTACTCATGAATGCTTTAATTGGTATTCTCATAAGTTTTACTCTTGAATGCTTTAATTTGTTTTTCTAGATGCATGAAATAAGAAGATAAATGAGTATCTATAAGTTAATTAAATTAATTATAATCATACGTTACAATTTGTAATAAATATTACTTATAAATATTTACTTTTACAATATAAATTATTTATTTTTTATCTTTTTATAAATAATATTTAGATTCTTCTGGAGTAAATAATGTCTAGATATTTTAACTAAATCTAGATTCTTCTAACAATATATAAAATGTATAAGGAAAGATTTTATGGATAACTGAATGATAAGACATTACTGGTAGTTCTCGTACACTTTTAACATATATGAACATGGCATTTCCACTAGATTTGTTTATAAATTAGCAATACATGGTAAAGAAAGGAACATGTATTGTGAGATCCCGCATCGGTTGGAGAGGAGAACGAAGTATGCCTTATAAGGGTATAGATAGCTCTCTCCCTTAGACGCATTTTCCCAAGGGTGGGAAGAGTAAAACCGTAAGGGGTTTGGCCTAAGGGACAACCCAAAGTGGACAATATCTGTGGGTGGGTAGTCTGGGCTGTTACAAATGGTATCAGAGTCAGTATCCGAATCGTTGTGTCAGCTAGGTTGGGCCCTAAAGAGGGTTGGGCCCTAAGAGGGGGTGGATTGGGAGATCCCATATCATTTGAAGAGAGGAACGAAGTACGCCTTATAAAGGTATGGATACCTCTCCCCCTAAGGCGCGTTTTCCTAAAGGTGGAAAAAGCAAAACCGTGAGGGGTTTAGCCCGAAGGGCAACCTAAAGCGGACAATATCTGTGGGCGGGTGGTCTGGGCTGTTACAAGTGGTATCAGAGTCGGTATTCGAACCATTGTGCCAGCTAGGCTGGGCCTTAAAGGACTTGTAACAGCTCAGACCACCCGCCCACAGAAATTGTCCACTTTGGGTTGGCAACCATAAGCCAAACCCCTCACGGTTTTGCTTTTCCCACCCTTGAAAAAATGCGTCTATGGTAGAGAGGTATTCATATCCTTATAAGGCATACTTCGTTCCCCTCTCTAGCCAATGTGGGATCTCATCATCCAACCCCCTTAGGGCCCAGCGTCCTACGTTGGCACATCGAGTCGAGAACCGGCTCTGATACCACTTATAACAGCCCAGACTACCCGCCCACAGATATTGTCTGCTTTAGGTTGCCCTTCGGTCTAAACCCCTCATGGTTTTGCTTTTCCCACTCTTGAAAAAACGCGTCTATGGTGGAAAGGTATCCATACCCTTATAAGGCATACTTCATTTCCCTCTCCAGCCGATGTGGGATCTCATCATCCACCCCTCTTAAAGCCCAACCCTTTTTAGAGCCCAGCGTCCTACACTGGCACATCGGGTCAGGAACCGGCTTTGATACCACTTGTAACAACCTAGACTACCCGCCCATAGATATTGTCCGCTTTAGACTCCAAACCCCTCACAGTTTTGCTCTTCCCGCACTCAGGAAGACGCATCTTCCTAAGGGTGGGAAGAGCACTTGTAACAGCCCAGACCACCCGCCCATAGATATTGTCCTCTTTGGGCTCCAAGCCCCTCAAGGTTTTGCTCTTCCCGCACTCGGGAAGACACGTTTTCCTAAGGGTGGGAAGAGCAAAACCGTAAGAGATTTGACTCTAAGGGCAACCCAAATCGGATAATATCTGTGGGAAGGTGATCTGGGCTGTTACAAGTGATATCAGAGTTGGTTCTCGACCCAATGTGCCAGCGTAAGATGATGGGCCTTAAGAAGGGTGGATGATTAGATCCCACATTGGCTGGAGAGGGAAACGAAGTATGTCTTATAAGGGTATGGATACCTCTCCACCATAGACGCATTTTCCCAAGGGTGGGAAAAGCAAAACCATGAGGGGTTTGACCCGAGGGCAACCCAAAGTGGACAATATTTGTGAGCGGGTAGTCTGGACTGTTACAAATGGTATCAGAGCCGATACCTGAACCATTGTGTCAGCTAGGCTGGGGCCTAAAGAAGGTTGATCCCTAAGAGGGGGTGGATTGTGAGATCTCATATCGGTTGGAGAGAGGAACGAAGTACGCCTTATAAGGATATGGATACCTCTCCCCCTAAGACGCGTTTTCCCAAGGGTGGGAAAAGCAAAACCGTGAGGGATTTGGCCCGACGGGCAACCCAAAGCTAACAATATCTCTGGGCGGGTGGTCTGGGCTGTTACAAGTTGTATCAGAGTCGATACCCGAACCGTTATGCCAGTTAGGCTGGGCCCTAAAGAGGGCTGGGCCTTAAGGGGGTGGAGAGAAGTGTGAGATCCCACATCGGTTGGAGAGGAGAATAAAGTATGCCCTATAAGGGTATGAATACCTCTCCCCTTTAGATGCGTTTTTCCAAGGGTGGGAAGAGTAACACCGTGAGGGATTTGGCCTAAGGGGCAACCTAAAGCGGACAGTATCTGTGAGCGAGTGGTCTAGGCTATTACATGTATGGTAGAGATGTAATGATAAGATTTCTCTAAAACTTTAGCATGAAAACTTTAATAGTAAACTACTATCTTCATTTGTCTGCTAGTTAGGCAAGCAAAATATTGATAATGAAATACATCTATGAAATTCTTTGGTCCCATCCCTCCTTAGAGTTTTATTGTTTTTGATCTTCACTTCTTTAATTTCTCTAACAATGTGTTAATGACTCATTTCCTGCTGATCTCTCTATGCTTAAGAAAATTTGAACTCTAAAGTGTAGTTCTCTTACATATATTATGGTATGGAATTTTAATTGTTATTGGTCTATAGATCTTAAAACAGTTGTCTTTTAAAAAGTTTTGTTTTTTGTTGAAATCTTAAAATGAAGATTATATTTCACTTATATTGGCTTGGTTGTAAAACTTTGTTGATTTTGTGGGCAATGAGTACTTATACATTAACATCTAGCACAAAACTGAAAGAAGGTTCTTAAATAAATCGAAGTTCCCTCACCCTTTAAACTAATAATTCACAAGTATATATGTGGCATTCTTTTTTTAAATTGGTTGTTTAATAATTAAAACTATTAAAATAAGAAAATAAAATTTTAATTTTATAGAATTCACACCAACATCCAACAGATTCATATTACCCAACTAATATACAACATTGGATTAGTTAAAAAGTCCAATAATCAATCTATAGAACCTTTAAAAAATTGGATTTTGGATTAAAAAAACTATTTTGTAAATATTAAGATCAAGGTTGTTCCTAACATTTTATAGGTCTAAGATAAAGTAAAAAAGAGTCCTAATGAATTAGTAATATAAAAATATGTAAACTTTAAAGCATATTTTTATTATTAAAATTTAGTATCCTAACATAAGTGACTCAAGTCATAAGCACATACTCAAAAAATACTAAATGATCATAACAACAGCTAATAACATATTGCAAATGTCAGCAATAATAAAATCATTAATAGTATTAGTAATAACAAAATAGAAGTAGCAACAACCAAACAATAATATCATATTGCAAAACACCAAGAGAATTAAACTAACAAGTATACAAACAATCACAAAAAACAATTTCTCCTAACATTTCTATAAGAAAAATCATTAATAATAGTATCAAGATCAATATCGTTCATATATCTTTCTCGATACATAAAATAGCTAAACCATTTAACCATTCTTGTGACATTAATGACCTTAAGTATGTTTTCAATAATTTTAACTTTGAAAAAATTCTCTAAGCTGATGTTACAATTATAAGTGCAATCAATAGAATTTGATAAGCAATTGAAATATTTGGATAATAATCTACAACTTTAATAAATTCAAGAATTTTAACTAATGACATTAACTCATTTGGTAAAGTTAGTTGCAACACTTTTTATTTAGAAAAAGATCATCTAAATTCACATTTGACACATTATCATGAGAAAAAGTAGTTGTAAAGTTATTGCAACATTCTCTTAGTTCATTATTATCCAACAACCTCAATTTATTTGAATCAAATAAAAATTAAAAAATATTTTCAAATTTCATCAATTATTCAAATATATTCTCCAATGAAGCAATTGTCATATTCATAATAACTAGAAAGTAACTAGCTTTAAAGGAATCTTCAGCTGATTGCATATCTTCATTATGATCATTTTCATCAAATTGTCTTTTCCTAATAATACAATGTCTAGTTGGAAATGTAGGCTTTACATTCATCTTATGTGCAAGACTTTTGACAATATTCATACTAGAGGCAAACCTTTTGTTTCTTTGTTTCTTAAAATATATCATCACACCTTTTAATTGCTCTATAGTAGATTTAGACTGCAACTTTTGACTCACCGTGATAATAGTGAATAAAATATCATACCAAATAACTATACTAAGTAAAAACTTAAAACTCTCAAGTACACTATCCAAACTTTCGGCTTCACCTTTTAACTTGGAATCATCACAAGATCTAGATAATTTTATCAAAGCCAATGTTATTTGAGAAGCTTGAAATCTAATAAGTTAGCACTTTTTGTTCGACTCTCCCAATGAGTGATAGACAATGATTTCATGGTTAAGCCTAAAACAATATCAAGTAAAACCTTATACCTTTTAGGAGAACATGAAAATAATGCATATATGTTTTGGACAACTCTAAAAAGTGAAACAACTTTAACACAAGAATGTGTCATATCACTAAAAATAAGATTATGATTATGATAAACACATAGCATATATAACGCCCTTTAATTTATTTCAAGTATTCACTTTTTAACCCTTTAGTGTTTTGACACAAGAATGCGTAATAGCACTAAAAGTAAGATTATGATTATGATAAGCACAGAGCATATGTATGAAACTGGAAGAAGGAGATGAGTATAAAAGAACAACAATAGCTCGATCATATATCCAACAATATATCCATGTAATTATATATATGTGATATAGGAAAACCAAAAAGAGAAAATTTCAATATTCTATATAAAAATGAACAAAAGTAAAGAGTAATTTACTATGATATTTGCGAAATGAAAGAAAGATAAATTATCAGGATAATTTTTGAATCAAAGTATCATATGATTTATGTTAAAAAATACTAACAAGAATTAGTTAAAAATTTTAAAATTGGGAAACTTATGACAAATATTAAAGATATTTGAAGAATAAAACTTGAAAATTCAGATAAAATAATAATGGGATGATTAACCTTGTATAAATTTGATTGCATTAGTATAGCATGTTATATAACATCCATGCAATAGTCTTAATCACTATAATTAAATTGCCATGATAACAATAATTTAAAATTTGATGTTTAAAATAAACTTTTAACTTATTTTGTTGGTCAAGAAGTCATATTATGCTAAAACAAAATTTCACAGAAGTTTGATAAGATTTAATTGAAATAAATAAAATTGCATGGGTCACTGAGATAACTACATGTTATTTAATTAATATTCAATTCAAATTTATATACTTAATTTCTTTTGTACAAAATATTTATTATTTACTATAATAAATATTTGTCAAATTATTTTAAATTAATTTAATTAAAAATTTGTACAAATGCGTAAATTATTAGTTATTACATAAATATCTAACACCAAATAATAAATCTTTTAAGTGCTAAAAGAGAGGAAAAATGCCATAATAATTATGTTTTTTCAATTTTTTAATCAATACTTTTAAATAAATGCTCATCCGTTATAATCTAATTATTGATGGGACCCACAACAATTTAGTTCATCCTAGATGAGATATTATCTTGCTTATTTAAATGTTTTTAAAAATTCTACTTTTAAAAAATCATCAACCTCACACCACCCTTGTCCCAAATCTTTTTCCTCCAAATTTGACTTAGATTCTGTTTTGGTAGAGAATATTATATAATAGAATCTTTATATTGAAATATAAAGGGACAATCAAAACTTTTTATCAATGATAAAACCTAACCGATTAAACCAGTTCTACCATAAAAATCTTGAATCGTCCAACTTTTTAGTTCAATTTTTAATTTTTTTAGTTTGATTTACTTTAATAACTCATGTTGTTAAAAATCGATCAGTTTATTAATTAATAAGTTCTTTTAAACTAAAATAAATCAATTAGTTTTCATTTAATAATCTCTTTTAATCATATTTCAAATTCTTTCATTTTATTCAATCTTTAATCGATTTAATAACAGTCTAATACCGATTAAATTTTTTAAATCTTAAATTTCTTATATTATCGATTTAACTTTCGGTCTGGTATTTAAAACATTGTTTTTATTGAAAGCTAGAATTTAAACAAAAA
>JAOSBP010000204.1:19899570-19912217 GCA_027563825.1 Erythroxylum mucronatum
GTGAAAGACGCATTCTGACAACAAGGGCTGAAGAGACGAAAAACAGAGGCTAAGAAAAGCCATACAGAATGAGGAAAGAATTGTTTCGTCCCAGAATTTATAGTATTGATTGAACAAACACACACCAATCCGGATTGGCCGCGTGGAAAAATCTAAGCGGTGCGGCAAACGAAGGGACACACATAGCTGCGTGCAATAAATGCACGGCTGTCCAAGTGACGCGACGTTCCAAATTTCAGTGGCGCCTGGAAGAGGCAAACCGTCAATAACAATTACACCAAGCGTTTTGGATTTCAGCACCCTTAATCAGCCCCAACGCATGTCGGCTATGCGGCAGTTGAGGGGGCGCACCATTTCAAATTTTTGACGGTGCCTAGAAGATGCGAATCGTCCAGTAATAATTAAACCTCGACTATGCCCAGACGATGACGACCGACCGATCGCCCTATCACAACAGAAGCCAATCGATCGCCCCTCCTTAATACAACTTAATCAATCGATCAGCTGTCGCCCGAGCGACGGCCCGCTAGCCCGATCAGTTCCCTGTTGTAGCAAGAATTACTACATAAAGGGCATTGATCTCCGATCGACCGGCCTTGCCACTGGTCATCACAAAGATAGGCCGCACAATTTTTTATATACTCCATCGACCCTTCTCTTCGGTCAGACTCGAGGAGTAGGGGGCTTATGGTTGGGTTGGCTGGACCGACTTTACCAGGCCCAGCTCCAAGCCCGGATATTGACGGTCCAAAGACTATGGCCCGTTCAGCCCATCAAGAGTTATACTCCCATGCAAACACAAAGATCTACGTAAACCTAGCATCCCCAACATATATAAGGTACTATTCCCACCGGATTGAGGTATGAGACTGTAACCCTAGCTGTACTTCTATATTCTTAGCTACCAAAACCTCTCACAAATACTGACTTGAGCGTCGGAGGGGCCTCCCGGGAAACAATTCCCGGCTCGCCGTTATCTATTTTGCAGGTATCTCACAGCCAGAATCGCACAGAGTATGGATCAAAACAACGACGTTCAACCTCAGCAGAATCCGGCTTAACTACAAATTATTAATTTTGTACAGGTTGTTAACAAAAAATATGTTTAATTAACTAAAAATCACTGAATTTTATTAATATAATCAACTTGTTCATTCTCAAAAGTTCTACATGAAATAAAAAAAATAGAGATGAGATCCAATTATATTTAAGTTGCAAAAAAAATATTATTAAAATTAGAAAAATAATTTATAGTGTGAATGAGACTGTATAATTATACAATTATTTTTTATAAAAATATTATCTGATTAATTTATGTCTAAGGTTGGATATATGGTACCTTAACATCACGAAAAGGTCCTTAGTACACTATTAATTAACAACTGTCAAAATTGTTAAGTGGAATATAGTTATTGTAACATTAAAGCACTTGCCACTAATTCCTCCATTTAGGGTATAGTTCTATAATCTCGAGAGCGACTTCAAAAGCGCTATTATTTTTACTTCGGAAGTGGTAGTCTTGAACAAGTCTTGAGAAAATTAAGCATCCCAATTAGAAAGAAGAAAGAAACGTGTAGTCTTAGAGCTCTCATAATTTCAAGAGTGAAATATTTGTGTCAAGTGATTAAGATAACCAAACAAAACATTGGAAGGTCTGGTCATTAGATCCTTGTCAGTATCAAAAGCTTCTCCTTTTAAAGGGTGTAAAGCTTGGAACTGGAATTGGGAATTGGTCGACAACATTTTTGAGTAAAGTAGACAATAACCAAAGGATTGCAGTCGAAATCTCAACTAATTGAAACTTCTGGTACTTTCAACCACAATGAACAAGCTTAGATCAAGTAGTTTATCTACTTTGCACTGATTGAGACAGATCAATCAATTATTAGTTGCAGGCTTTAGTGAAAAAGACTAATTAATTCCCTTACTCGGAAAGTTAAGGAGCACCAAAAAGCATATAATGTTAATAAGCAACGATTCAATCATTTCATGAGAGTTGCAAGCATATATATCCAGAAGTGGTCATCAGGAGTTGGTGTCAAAACTGGACAAAAAAGAAGAGGGTTATGATAATCTAACTGGAAGTGCTAAGAGACAAATTGATTCTAGATGAATGATATATACCATGTCCTGATCTTGATTTAATGGCTGAATTCCAACTACAAGCAATCCCTTCCACTTGTTAGTCATACATACAATTAGAGTAACTGGGTCTTCAAGATATTCACCTATATGCATAGTGTTATGACAGTTAATCTAACAGCAAGTATAAAGAGATAAATTGATTCTAGATGAATCATACCCATGTCATAGCCTGATCTTGATTTAATGGTTGAATTCCAACTACAGCAATCCCTTCCACTTGTTAGTCATAAGTACAATTAGAGTAACTGGGTCTTCAAGATATTCACCTATGTGCATCATTCATTTTACTATGTGATGATGGAACCTATCATCTTAAAACCGAACGTTAAATTAGATCAGCTAATCACGTGGTTTAATGCTAATTGCTATATATTACGAACTCTATTTTACACTTCCCCTTTTTTATTAAATATGTTACATGACTCACTAAGTCAAGCAAGTGAAAATGTTCTTTGATAATAGAAGGCCATTTTTTTGGTCTTAATTGAATATTTAGGATTTACACCACAAGCCTTTCTTATTTTCCAAATTCCCATCTCGTTAACATTAGATGAGGATCTGAGTCTAAAACCTCATAACTATTGAAAGATTATAGGATGTTAAATTAGTAAATTTACTCCCATTCTTTTTGAATCTAAGATTATGTTCATAGTACTAAACTAGTGGGAAAATTTTTGATATATGTATTTTGATATATATACATATACATATATATACCAAAAACAATAACCCAACTTAATGTCAAAAGGCGTATTAGATTCACTTAGTAGATCATCATCTAAAAGCATCAAATAAATTCCACATCCAACTCTCTCACTATCATCGATCAAAAATAAACTAGCATCATCAATTAAGATGACGCCTCTTAGTTTACATCCTTGCACCCAATCAGTTGGTTGCAATTTGATGTATGACATTATTGCTTAATTAATAAAGGACATTCTTTATCTTTGTGTATTAAGTTAATTACATTTGATGTTTTATACTAAAGGTAAAATTCCTAGAATAATAATTGTGTAAATTATGATATTCAATTTACATTTATGTATTATTACTAAATATTTTTAGTTGTAATAGTTTCATCAAAACAAGATATTGATGAAATGGTAAAACCAACATACATTATGTTTCTTTCTTATGGAGAAAGTAATTGATCTCATATGGAGATATTTAAACTAATGTGTAGGTGCTTATTAGAGAATAAGTCATTAAACTGATAATAAGTCACTAAAATAACTTGACTATGAGAATCCCAAATGAAATATTACTTATGTGTTTATCAATTCCTCATAGTGGTGGTTGTATAATTGATCCTTAAACTTAAGATTACCAAAGTATCCCATATAGGAATTATTGTATTTTGATGCTACTTATGAACTATCCTAGGATAATTCAGTCGGTAGTAATTGGATGCATTATGAACTATATAGAAATATTTGAGTAAATTAATAAATGATTCGTCACTATAAAGTAATTAGAGAAAATGTTCTATTATTTTTTATTAGTAGTAATTTATGAAATATTCTAGCTAGAGTGAACCGACATTTGAAAAGGAATTTTCAAATATCAATTACTAATTAGCAAGGATGAATATAATTGGATACAAAAGAATAGACACTATATCTATACTTTGTCCAATTGAAACATTGAATGATGAACGGATTAAATTATACATCATAACCATGCACAGACAGGTTAAGTCAAACTACTTTGACATTTATAATATTTGAGTGATTATGACATATTGTTAGACGTCAATCTTTGTTGAGACCCGATCTCGAAACCGGACCCCAACCGGAAAAGCAAAAAACAGAAACGAAAAGTAAACCCAACGAACGGATCGGAAGTCATAAGCGGAAGCAACAACATAAGCGAAGCGAAAGTATCGAAACAAAACGAATCGAATCGGAAGCAAACGAATGGATCGGAAAGCATTTAGCGGAAGCAAAAATCATAAGCAAAATCGAAGAATCGGACTTACAAAACGAAGCAAATCGCTGAAGAACAAAAACTGAATTCTGACATCCGGGAAACGAAAATCTTAGAAACACGCCGCGTGTCGCGTTGGAAACCCTAAGGCTAACCAAAACCGAAACCCGGTATTTTTTTTACACATTACTAATTCACGACCAATTTCTCATTTCTCATTGCATGTCATTTCATGTCAAAAGTTCAGGGTCCAACAATCTTGATCTATGATTATAAATTGTTTAATTGGAGAATTAAAGATAAATTAAAAGAGTTTTTACTTTTTTGATTGTAATTATAAATTAGAATTAGAATTTATAATCATTGTCAATATATTAGGAACCTAATGGTTCACACATATAGAGCAATTTGAAAGAGAAAAATTAATTTCAACTAAGTTGGACTTAATTATAAAATTTGAGAAACTTTAAGGATGAAATATGAAATATTTGATTTTATTAAAATTGAATCAGTTATAATTATAGTTAGACGTTAATTATAATTGATATATTTAATTTTAATATAAATTTATTTAATTATAAAATTTGAAAAACTTTAGGGGTCCAATATGAGATATTTGATTTTATTAAAATAAATTAATTATAATTAGAGTTTGACTTTAATTATAATGAGGTATTTAATTTTAATAAAAATTATAAGACCCTGATGCTTTTCCTATAAATAGGAAATTAGCATAAGGGAGTTAACACTTCTACTTTTTCTTCTAAAGAGTTGAAAACTGCTCTGTAGATATTATCAGAGGCTGAATGCATAAACAACTCATGATTGACATATCAAAAAGCTTTCAAAGGAATTCAATAAGAGATCGAATAAGGTATAATTTTATATTTTATTATTTAATTTAATTATTTAAGATATTCAATTATTGAGATTTAATCAAAATCAATAACAAAATTATTTTTCAGCTACGCACGTAATTTCATCATGGTTGGCTCCAGCAACACCTACTTTTGGTGCTTGCTAATTGTGGCATCTAAGTCCGATTGTATAATCTGATGTTTGCAAGAATCAACTCATGCATTGTCTACAAACTAGTAACAAGGCAACTCGGATCCATGCAAAAGCATTAGAAGTGCTTTTCAAAGACTGGTCTACTGCCTTTACACAATCTAGCTATATCACAAACATTAACTACCACCTTGATAATGACCGTAACATTTACTAAAGATATCAAACTAGGCTGAAAGAAAAATGATAAAACATTAGATAATGATTTTTAATCCTTATTTACTTGGATTCTTTCAAGATGCCTACTCTACAATTTTAATGCAAATTAAGATAAAACTTTAAGAAAATGAAAATTATCAAAATAACTACAAACAATATCATATTCTAACCTAAGAAGCACGGACACGGCAAAATGGAGCCATGTCCGTGTCAGACGCGCAGGTGTCCATGTCGGACACGTATCTGACACGAACACTCACAAAAAGTGCATATATATATTCCATATTTTTTGAGAGGTGCTTATAAAGTACAAAATATGTATGAACTATTAAGATATTGGAAGTTTTGAAACACATCAATTAATATTTATCATATTATGAATTCTGAATTTTTTTTTAATTCTAAATTTTATAATATTTATATATATATGCGGTGTCCGTGTCCGCCAAATTTTAAAAGTTGGTGTGTCCCCGTATCTGTGTCCGTGTCGTGTCCCGTGTCCGTGTCCATTTCCATGCTTCTTAGATTCTAACTATTTACATTTCCCTTTTTGCTACCTTGTTTTTTTTCAAGGGAACATAAACTAAAGCTTACAAAATGAGACGTGGGAAACAAATCCCAATGACATCCTCGCAGAGAACCGAGTGGCACTCTGGGGGGGCAACACCGATAGCAAAAGTCATAACATAATTAGCGAGCCAATCTGTACAGCGATTACCTTCGCGGTAAGTATGACGGGGGAGCACCACCCAATTGCGATTTAGGAGTTCGTTAATGCCCATAATTAGAGGATTGTGGGACATGGGGCGAGTGTTGGAGTCCAACAGGATCTGCATCACGAGCTGAGAGTCAAACTTTAAAAGAATCTTGCGGTAGCCGAGTGCCCAAGCCAGGTGCAGCCCAGAGAGGACACCCCACAGTTCGGCAGAAACCGAGGAGCACCAGCTGATGTTCTGAACAAAACCGCCGAGCCAAGTGCCCAAGTTATCTCGAATGAGGCCGCCCGCTGTGGCAGTACGGGTGGAACGTTTATAGGCCCCGTCGGTATTTAATTTCACCCAACCTGGGTCCGGTTTGCGCCAGCCAATGAAATGCTCCTGGCGGGAAGGTTGACCTGGAAAGGCACTGGTGCGCCAAAACGCCGCTTGACGGATCCGATGCACATAGTCCATGATGAGGTGGCTAGGTGAAGACGGCCAAGAGAAATGGGGTGCCCATAATTCATTCAATCACTTGAATTAATTCCCCATCTAATAGTTGATCCACGAATTTACATACTTTAAGCATAACGTGAATCACTATCAGTATCCAGTGTTGGGGCCGAGGAAGTAATTAGCTCTATTGCCAGTTTGCCACGAAAAATGCAAATCCTTTTCTAGTTCTGTTTAAGAAAATTTTTGGGGTGGTTGAGATTGCACTGTTAGTGAATATATAAAATCAATTAAGTTGGTCTCACACAACAGCTTAAACTATTGTGGTGAAACGGTCACTTAACATGGTATCAGAGCCTTTGTGACTAAGTGGTCCTGAGTTCAAATCCTACCACCCACCTATTATTCAGCACAAGGTCGAGTGAGCCTGTACAAGTTTCAAGCCCAAAGCGTTTTCACTTGAAAGGATATGTTAATGAATATATAAAACCAATTAAGTTGGCCTCACACAACAGCTTAAGCTATTATGGTAAAACAGTCACTTAACATGCACTACTCTTATTGATCGTCCGGAACCACGGGTGATTTTACGTGAAAGATCATTATTTACTTGTCCTTCACATCATTGATCATTCTCACGATAGTTAGAATTGGTGGACATAGTTTGGACACTGCGATTCACAAGCTAAAAGGTATGGCCCGAATTTTTGACAGTTGAAAAAAGAATTGCAGTGTCTTTCAATTATACCTACTAATTCAAAGGGGATTGATTCATAATCGTGAAGATACATGTGTATGCGTATGTTGCTCCTTATTATAATTCAAATGGGCATTTAAGGAGGTATAATTAATTAGGGCGTGCCAACCTGTTCTCAATGCCTTTTCTCTTCAAAACTAAGTTATAACCATATCCTATCTTTCTTGCTTTTTACTAAATAAGGTATATGTAAGTTAATTTTCCTTGTATCTTATTTTGATAAACGAGGTTTCTTAACCAACATTCCTGTTTATTATATATATATATATATTCCCCTAACACAATAATATATATATTAACTTCACATTTCACTTTGTATTGCCAAAATGAATTCAATGTTCTAGTGATTACAAATATTAGTCAAGTTATCATAATTATATCCGCTGTCTCGCTCAGCTTTTTCTAATATGACCTCACCTTCAACTAAGAAAATGTGTATCATATATGTGTTTCCAGTATTGAGATTTGGTTTCAAGTTGATGCATGTTCAAAGGAAGGCGGACTAAAAAGTGATTAGATTATCAGTTTCATGGCAGCATTTCTACGCTTTACAAGTAGATTAGTGATATGTTGGTGGAATATCTATCCGATTAGAATGAAATTTAAATTATCCAGCTGTCATTAGTTAATATTTAATAATCACCCGCAATTAGAGAAACCTCCAGATAAAACCATTGATATCATATATGAAAAGGCCAAAAGAGTAATGTACTTTCTAATGTTTACACTAAAATTTAAGTTGACCTTAACGTTTACAAAATGAATCTTAACGTTTAAAAAATTCCTTGACTGAATGGAACAAAAGGCTTTAACGTTCCAAAATGTTAGAATCTAACTCAAATTTCAGTGCTAAATTGGCCTATATGAAAAACATGAACAAGTTTCAAGTCCTTGCAGCTGGAATATCAGTTAAAACCGGTCTTGACATGGAAACAAAAAAGGAGACAAGAACAACTTTTTATTCAAAAGAAAGTTGGACCGTCATGGTATTTAAGAACTGATAAATTGATTTAACTTCATATATGAAAACCACCTTTTAGGCTATGCTTTAATCAATCTGGCATTACCTACTTTTGGATAGCATGAAAGGCAATCCTTAGGAGAACCATTTTACATAAACAACGACTAAGATCATGTCCTTTTGAGTGGGGCAACAAGTGGCAGACCATGACAGATACATGGAACCAATGAAATGTAGAGGGATAATGGAATCATCTTCATCAACTACCTTATACCAAGTAGAGTTAAACGTAACACACTTAAAAACCAGAGGCCATTCTTATGGGGACATTTATGACCAAGGGAAAGGCACACCAAAGAAGGAGAATCCACAACAACAAGTGGAACGACAAAAATTAAAAAATAAGAATGATAGAAGAGAGAAAAGGAGGAGGAAGCTTAGGAATGATACATCAGAAAAACACTAAAAAAGGAAAAAAAATAAAAAGATGTGAAAAGAGCCCGCTCAAAGGGACAAATTAAGAATACAGAAATTAAGCATGTTTATAGCAATTGTGTTGTGCTAGATAGGATGGGAATAGTGGGATGCTTCATGCGTTACCTATAATTGGTAACGAACATGTAGCACTAACTTCACGAACTAATGGTCGACCTACTTTCCGCAAATGTTGTTCAACAAGCATTGTGGGGGACCTACAGAATGCTAACTAGCAAATCTAGTACTTCCGTGATAGAGAAGGTAAAGGTTGCCTAATAATCCACGCAGAAAATTGAGATCCTCCAAATTTGTAGGAAGATTTCGTAGATTGTCTAGGCAAACCCCCATGCAAACTCTACCGTACACGTTTCTTCTCATCAGTAACGTACGTTTGATGGCTGTTTAACTGGTCATTATTATTAATATATTGATGATCGTCTAATTGGAAGTATTGAATTCTCATTCAATAGATGAATGTAGTAGTTAAAATAACTGTAAGCTCATTAATACTCATCATTTTAGAGAAAGATGAGTTAACAGGGAAACAACCACTCCGCTGTCCATTTATGGGCCCCTTTCACCAACCAAGAATTAGAATGATCAATTATGGCTTGTAAGAATTCTTTGTCAACTTTCACATAGTGTTTGACAAAAAAATATATGATACCGTAAGCAGTTCCCATCGCTCATCCAGGATATACGCTCTTGTAGTGATCTTATCATGGAGAAGCTCTGACGTGGCCTAGTTAACGTCGAAAAGAGATGGATTAAATAAATGAAGGATCAAGTTCAAAAAAGCTTGTTTAATGGCTTGCAATGGCTATTGGCTCCTTACTTCATTGTCAATTCACCCTGATCTCACCATGTATTGTGTTTATCCTTTCCCATGATTAAACCTTAACTTGCGTTCTTGGTACACAATACTCCTATCATCATTGATCAAGCAACCAGTTGCTTCTTGTTTGTTAGTAGTCGTACCAATCTAGTTTTTGTACAGCTTCTCAGGAATTCTACATCGAACAATTATAAGGGCATTTAAAAATTTATAATACTATGTCAACCTCTTCCTCTTGAGCTAGTTTTTAGGGATGAGTTAGACACTTCTAACATGGTTTCAAAGACTTTGTGACCAAGTGGTTGTAAATTTAAACCATACCGCTCACCTATTATTTAGCATAAAGTAGAGTAATTATGTGGAAGTTTCATGCCCAAAGGGCTTTCACTTAAGGGGGTGTGTTAGTAAATATATAAAATCAATTAAGTTGGTCTCACATAACAGGTTAAGCTATTGTGATGAAACGGCCACTTAATATAGCTCGTGGATTTTCTCTCTCTTACATTAAATGAGAAAAGGGAATCTTGATTATAAAGTAAAAATAATTTATATATAAGTAACTCAATACTTTAAAGTTTAGAATTGAATACATTCTCTTGTTCATACATGGTCCGGTTAAATATTGTGTTAATCTAAAACGAATTTCATAATGCTTTGATTCTTTTTTTTTTTTGTTGAGGAATTTAGTTTCTAGACTTCTTGAGAAGAACGCGAATAGGTATGAAACCTTCGAAAAGAAACCTTCCAAGTCTTAAAATGACTGAAATATTATACACTTTCCCATGTTTCAAAGAACCACGTGTAGATCCACCATTCAGCCACTACGTGATTATCCACCGACTTCTTCAGGGCGTGGGAATTCGCATGACTACAGGTAGATTCCAGGAGAAAAGAAAAGAAAGTATCTGATATTCTGATCTAAGTGCAGATGGAATTGCCTAATCATACAATTAATGTAGTCACGAATGGTTAGTTATTCAAATGGTTATAATTGCAACTACACTTTGTTCAACCAGATAAAAATTATTTAATCTAGTGGATGACCGTGAAACACCATTAAAGAGCATGCTTTTGCTTTTGCTTTCACTTTTTTTAACGCCTTTCACAGAGAGTTTAATTAATTCTTCAGAAAAACAAGATTAACTTGATGATCTTATTTAACCATGAGTTTCAGGTTTATGACCAGCAAGTCATCGTCAATAATCAAATGTGTCAGCTTTCTTTCTATTTTGATCAAGACTATATATGATTTGAAAGACTACTACTTTTCTTTCTCCATAATCAAGCATGTCAAGTTGTCCTCGTGCTAATAAACCATCCTCCAACTCCCACCTAATGTGACATGATAGATATGAGCATTGAAACTCGTCAAGATCATTACTTCACACTATTCTCCATTTATTTTTAAAATTCAACACGAAATGTGGTACCGTGTGTGCAATAGGCACGTCACTAGGTTCCTTCCTTCGTCCATCCACAGACGCAGAGCCACCGACAGTACGGAAGACTTGATGTTTGGACACGGAAAGAATGTGTCACAACTTTTTTGCATATAGTCAACTGAGGTGGTCTTGGTAGGCTATGAAGTAAGCTTAATTGTCAAACGGTGGCTGAAGTTCTTCTCAATTTGACCATTCTCGACCAACCTCCTTCCACCTTGGTGCTCTGTTCCATGTGCCCTTCGTCTCCATCCAAGGACCTTAAATCGTCCGTCTCCCGTTGGCAACTTTTACTATTACCAAGGCCGTTCGAAAGTTTTCCCAAGAAAAGTATACGAAATCTCTGATCCATGCTACAGGAATTGGACATTTTTTTTCAGTCACTTGTCTTTTGTCGAAGTCCAGTGTAATGGTTAGTTGCACCTTTATTTTTCGGATTTTGTTGAGCACTCTTTTAAGATTTTGCATGAGTGTGATGAGACCCAAATCAAAATAAGCAATGGATCACTGAAATTGGGAGTCCAGTATTCCAACTCTAGTTCGTTGGCATTATAGGAAAATAGTCATGTCTAACGCTCAAAGAATGAAAGGGTTAGGCCCAGCAAGGATATCGTAAGAGAAAACTTGAATGACCCAATTTGTCGAATTGCTGGTGAGGTATAAGGCTTTGAATAGTCTGACTAAACTTGATAATGGGTCGGGCCTAAAATCTGATTACATTTAAGCTATGATTGGTTGGATGTAAGATTTTTAATAGAATGGAATGGAATGGAATAAAATGGTTTATAATATAATGGAATGTAGATGGATGTAATATTAGAAAATTAGTGTTTGAGAGGGATGAAAGGGTTCATAATGTAATGTAGTGAAATATTATTTGAATGAAAGGTTTATAATATAATATAATGTAAAGTTGTTTATCATTTTATATTATATCATAAACCTTTCAAATAAGAAGTTTTTCATTTTTACTGTTTAAGATATAATGAGAAGTAATATGAAATCTTCTTCTTTCATTTTATTCTATTAAAAAATATCCTCTTAAACTATGGAATAATATTACATTCCATTTCATTCCATTATTAAACTCCCAAGTAAACATACCGTTATCCTTTTGAATTCAAAATATTATTTGAGCGTAAATTTAAGTTTTAAATTTCAGACTAAATTGGATACCATTGAATTGAGCCCCAATCTAAAGCATAAATTTTTAGAGATCTAAACTTAACTAAGTCAAATTTTATCTATTGACCATAAGTTAAAACTAAGTTAGTTTTAAACATTCTTAATAACTCTAACCAGTTTTGGAAACATCCTATCAACTAGTTAGAGATAAGATCGTGTATTATTAGACCTCCAAAATCTCGTGTGTTAGCGAGATTTTTATTGAATGTTGTCGTTGTTGCTATTGCTAATTCTAAGTAGTCATGAATTTAATTTTTTAATTTACCAAGATTATGTTTGCACCATTGTTTTGAGTATCATACGATACCGGCCGGTACGTACCGTTCCGGCTGAAAACTCGTACTAGTACGAGTATAGGTGGTACCGGTGAAAAATACAGGCCGGTACCGGCGGGTATTCAAAATACTGGTCAAACACTGGCCGGTACCGAAAATTTTAAAAAATTAGGAGACTTTTTTGCAAAATTTTCAAAATTTCCCTCCCTCCCTCCTACCTCTCCTTCCCCCCCTTTTTTTCAAAGTTTTTAAAATAATAATAAATA
>JAOSBP010000204.1:19939079-19950934 GCA_027563825.1 Erythroxylum mucronatum
AAAGAATCTGAATATCATCTGGTCAATCTGGCATACAACATGCTAGACTCAAACACATGGAGTCATATATCAAATAATTCATACAGGTTCGAGAACAATTTAACAAGCCACAAGATAAAAAAAAAAGGATTGCTACATAAGTATAGTAGCATGATTATACTTACCTAGACTGCTTCCGGGGTTTTGATCTCTTTTCTAATTTTCTTGAACTTGAGGGGTACTAGGTACGACTTCTATTTCTATTCTTTGTCTGCTTTCACAAGCTATTGGGTAACATGCATAACAAATACATATACCCGCATTAGTTATTCTCACATTAACCTCATTTCTTAACACATATCATTAAAAAGATTTCTATTTTATTCACTAATCCATCAGCATAGGTCTCATTCGTGACAACATAACTTTTTATACATAGGTCTAATGTTTCTCAAACTTTCCATACCTCTAGTTAACACATAAATTCACATTTTTTCTTTGATGACCATGTTCTAATTCGGTCATTAAAGAATCAAAATCTCCCATTCACAGTCAGCCTCAATATTCAATCATGAGTTGGACCCTTCCTGTCTCAAAACCTTATAACTTATTCATTTCTCATCCAAATAAGGTGATTCAAAACTCCATTTTTAATAGACTCATATGGCTATCACATATCCAAAGATGGCTTAAACATGATGTAATTTGGATTTATTGTGATTTTTATAAGCCTGTCCTGTTTCTGTTCTCTTCTGTGTCACTAAGGTTAGCAACACCCTTCACTTGTTCAGCAATATCTCACATAATACTCATCCAATTAAAATTTCCTTTATACAACACTCAGATGACACATTTTTGAGCATTTCGTAAGAGAACTCATCACCCAATTCTAACTCTAAAGTCTTCAAACAATTAACTTTCATTTCATGTTTCAATCCCGCTGGTATGCTGAGCCAGTTTCAATTTGGGGCCTCTTTCATTTGTTTGGCTCACCTTAAATTCGTGAAAAAATTCAGGGATATAGTAGATATCTGTATCTATAACTTCTAAGTTTTGGGTTTCTGCAATTTCACACGTTAAACAGCTCAAACAAAATGTATAAGGAGGACCTACGAATCTGTCTCCATTGACAGCTTAAACTCCAAACCCTAGGTTTTGATTTAGCCCCCAAATCACCATAAAAATGAAATTTCCTCATGTTAATTTGTCATTATACATCAAAGAATAAGAATCCATCATCAAAATCATCAAACCCATAAATTTCTTCAAATGGGTTTCATAGCCATGTAAAAGAAGAGAGAGAAACTAAACTTCAATCGGTAAAACTAAGTGTCGGGATTGAGGCTTACCTTTTTGTATTGACCGATTGGCTTGATTCTCCTTCCCCTTCTTGTTACAAAGGTTGAAAACCTTGAAAGAGAGCTTCCATGGTGATTTTCGTGGGAAAGGGAGGAGGAAGAAGACAAGGTTTTGTCTTATTTGTTGTTAGCTTCTTATATAAGCCTCTTTGTTCATTATTTACAAAATTGCCACTCTTGTACTGGTTCTTTAAAAACCACTTGTACAATTTCCTGTGACAACCGAAAAAGTGTCAAACATCATTAATTTGACGTCACCAAAAATTATTATTAACTATCCTGGTTTTAATGACATTAGTCTCAAATACTGATTTTTTTCGGTGTACCGGGTAAACTAGATACTGGGTGTTACAAAAAACCACTCTCCAAAACTTTGTGAGTCATCTTCTTCACTCCAAAATGTCCTCCATATGCATATGAATGGCAGAAGGCTAATATCAAGGGTGTTTCACTTTCAGGTACAGACCTTCTAATGATTTGATATGCATAAAGTCTCCAAAGATATAGGTCATCCCAAATGTAGTATTTCGCTTCATTTCGCAGCTTGTCCCTTTGAGTCGTTAACAAACCAATAGGTAGTTTGTTAGTAACTAAGAAATTCACAATGTCTGTATACCATGATGGTGTCATATCATTGGAAAATAATTGTTCATTCGGAAATGTCTCTCTCAACGGGATGTCATCTCCGTCCTTGATCAAACGACTGAGGTGGTCGGCCACCACATTTTCTACCCCCTTCTCATATCTTATCTTCAATTTGAATTCTTGAAGGAGGAGAATCTATCTAATCAGCCTCGGTTTTGCTTCCTTCTTTGTGAGTAGGTATTGTAACGCTACATGGTCAGAATAAACAATCACTTTAGCACTAAGTAAATACGACCAAAATTTTTCTAAAGCAAACTTTTTTAGTTATTATATAATTCAATTGAGATGGATTGAGGGTCTTTGAAGCATAATAGATGGCATGCAAAGCTCTTCCCACTATTTGTCCTAGAACTGCCCCATTGCATAGTCGCTTGCATCACACATGATCTTGAAGGGGAGGTTCCAATCTGGCAGTTAAATCACCGGTAGGGATGTTAAAAGCTCCTTAATTTTGTTGAATGCTTCCTTACACTTATCATCAAACTAAAAGGAGACATCTTGTTGTAGCAGCTTGCATAATGGTGTGACAATCTTTGAAAAGTCCTTACTAAATCGATAATAAAAATCTGCATGCCCAAGAAAAGAATGCACTTCTCGTATAATTGAGGGGTAAGGTAAAGAAGAAATAAGATCAACCTTACATTTATCTACCTCAATACCCCTAGTAGATATAACATGCCATAAAACTATACCTTAATCTACCTTAAAATGACAATTTTCCCAATTCAGCACAAGGTTAGTTTCAATGCATCGTTCCAAGATAATAGCAAGATTCTCAAGGCATTCATCAAAAGAAGAACCATAGACACTAAAATCCAACGTTATGGGCTTCGTATCGTACCGGCCGAAAGGTACTGTATCGGCCAAAAAATGATACAAAATCATGTTGAAAGGTATCGGTCGTCAGTACCGGCAATTTCATATGGTATCGGCCAAATACTGGCCAGTACCGAAAGTTTCAATCTTTTTGAAAATTCTTCTCGCCCCATGCCTCTGCAACCTCCCCCCCCCCTTCAAAGTTTTTTTAATTAGCTATTTATTTATTTCGTTCAACTTTTATTTTTATTTTTAATTTATATATTTAAAATAAAATAAATATTTTTTATTACTAAAAATAATTATAAATTAAATAAAACTTAAAATACATTTTTATTTAAATTTATTTTAATCTTTTATATAATATTTATTAATAAATTATTAATAAAATATTTTATTTTTAACATAAATAATTTATTATTTATAAACAAATATTTATTTTTAGATATATTTTAATTACTAAATCAAATTTTATTGGAAATTTATATATTTTAAATTTAATTATATTTATTAATAATTATTAAATTAAATTAAATTATTTATATTTTCAGTAATAATTAATTTTAATTAAATAAATATATAATGTTAAATTAAATTGTTTAAATTCTTATTAATAATAAATATATTAAATAATATATATTTAATTGATAGTAATTGAATAATATATGTTTTTGTTTCAGGTTTCACTTCTAGTTAGTCATTTCCTTATCACGAACTCTTGTTGTAAATTGTAATAGGATCTTTATTGTTATTTTTATTTGATGTTTTAATGCATTTATTATTTATTATATGATGAAATTGTAATATTTCAAATAACTTGTAGTGTTCTTAATTTTATACTTGAACGATGATTAAATGATCTTTTTGTATATTAATTGTAGTTATTATTTATATGTGAAATATGTGAAAATTAATGTTAATAGAAATATATAAATTGTTGTTATTTAAATTCTTATGAATATGATTTTTGGAGACATAGTTGATATAAAATTCTAAAGTATACAATATAATATACTAATAGACTATTTTATAATTTTTAAAAAAAATAATGGACTATTTCATAAATTTAAAAAATTACCTAAAATAGTACTCGATATTAACCGATATCGATATAGTACCGGACTAGAACCTAATCTGGTACCAATATTGATACGATATTCATAACAATGCTAAAATCATCCATGAATACCTCTATGATCTTCTCAACATACTTTGAAAAAATGCTTACCATACATCTTTGGAACATGGTGGGTGTGTTGCATTATCCAAATGGCATCCTTCGGTAAGCAAACATATCGAATGGGCATGTGAAGGTGGTCTTTTCCTGATCTTCCAATGCGATCGGGATTTGAAGATAACATAAAAAGTCATCTAGAAAATAATAATAATCATAACTAGTCAATCTCTCAAGCATCTGATTAATAAAGGGAAGAGGGAAATGGTCTTTACGAGTTGCTGAATTCAATTTCCTATAGTCAATACAAACTCACCACCCGATTTGTACTCGAGAGGCAACTAACTCACCTTCTTGATTGGTCACAACCGTGATTCCAGTCTTCTTTGGAATCACCTAAACAGGATTTACCTACTTATTGCCGGAGATCGGATAAAATTAAGAAGTTTCAGCACTTCCTTTTTCACAACTTCCATCATTGGAGGATTTAGCGTACGCTAAGCTTAACTTATGGAATTTGCATCGTCTTCCAACAAAATGTGATGCATGCATATAGACAGGCTTATTTCTTGGATATTTGTGATCGTCCACCCGATGGCTTTCTTATGCTCTCTCAACATTTGAACCAGCCTATCCTCTTAATTCGAAGTCAACTCTGCTGAAATGATAACTGGGAGAGTCTACTTATTTCCCAAATAGGCACACTTGAGGTGTGTAGGGAGTGGCTTCAGTTCTACTTCAATTGCCTGCACATTAGAAGGTAATAACTTCTAGTGAGAGTCAAATAATTTCATAGAAGTCAAACCATACCTATTTGGATAGTCAACCAACTATTTTCTCACTTCAACATTATTGTTGCCTCTTGTTTCCATACACTCAGTCAAGACTGTTTCTAAATGATCCTTGCAACTCAATTTAAATATTTCCTGAAATAGATGATCAATCTCATCAACAGAGAAAACACAGTGATCATCATGAGGATGTTTCATAGCATCAAAAATATTAAAATGAATCACATCCCCATTAAATTCTATCATGAGGGTGCCCTTACGAACATTTATCTTAGTTTGAGTCGTATTAAGAAATGGCCTGCCCAACAATATAGGTATCGGATTGTACAAAGTGTCATCATTCATATCAACAACATAAAAATCTACAGGAAACACTAACTTATTCACCTGTACCAAAATATCCTCAACTACACCATTAGGGCAAGTGTTAGTGTGGTCAACAATTGTATGATAACACATGATTTTTTCAAAGGACCCAAATTCAAGGAAGCATAAATTGAACAAAGCATCACATTAATTGAAGCTCCTTATTGATCATAGTGTTACCAATTTTATAGGGCATGGTGAACGTACTTGATTAGCGCATTTCGGCTTCCTCTTAAAAACCATCGATACATTGTCACCCATCATTTTTTGTCACCTCTTAACTTTTTTTTATACGTACGCAGTTCTTTAAGGAATTTAGCGTACCTTGATACTTGCTTAATTGCATCGAGGAAGGTATGTTTACTTCTATTTTTTGGAATGTCTCCAATATCTCTTTGTCTTTCTCCTCCTTATCCGTGCTTATCAATCTACTCGGAAAAGGTGAAGGATTAGTCTTAATGATATTAGAGCTTCTGAAATTTACTTTGTACTCGGTGAAGGATTTTCTTCCTTTCCTAACTCCTTCTCAATTTCTTTCTCTTTAGCAATCCTTGGTGGAGTTCTCTTGGGTCCCTCAATCTCCTTTCCACTCCTCAAGGTTATAACACTTATGTTCTTCAAGTTCATCTCATGTTGGGATGGCAGCTTTCCTCCACTTTGTGATTATAAATGATTGAGCCTCACTGTCATCTGACTCATTTGATTTTCCACATTATGTATGATCGTTTTTGTCTCCTACTAAATCTGTTGTATACCCTTTTGAAGTTGTTGCTGCCTACTCTGTAGAAATTGTAGATGGTTAGCAATAAGAGTCTTGACAAGTTCATCTAGAGATGTACTTGAACTAGAAGAGGAGGCTCTTTGTGGCCTTAGTTGAAATTGTTGTGCTCCTTGTGCCTAATTTTGGGAGTAATTCTGCTACATGTTCCCTCCATAACTCAAGTTAGGATGATCCCTCTAGTCTAGGTTATACGTTTGAGAGTTCTTGCAGCATTTGCATACTCTATACTCCCCTCTTATAGTGTCAGAAACTCATCAGTCAGATGGCTCATATCTGAACATATTGTACATACTTTTACTTGTGCCTGTCCAACTATAATATGTCTAACAAAGATGTTAGCTCATCTAAACGATGTTCGATAAAAGAAGTACTTACCTTGTTTACACATCAAACATTATTGCGAGTGTCGAATTGTTGAGTGTGAGTGACCATTCACTTAAGTAGAATCCTGACTTCGATAGGAGTCTTCTCACACAGTGCCCTACCACTCGTCGCATTAACTAAACTCCTCTCCATCGATAATAATCCTTCATAAAAATGCTGGATGAGAAGTTTCTCTGAAATGTTATGGTGCGGACAACTGGCACACAGTTTCTTACAGCACTCCCAATATTTGTAAAGTGATTCCCCATTATGTTTCTTAATACCATATATTTCCTTTTGAATACTCGCTGTCTTTGATGCTGGAAAATATTTTTCCAAAAACAATCTCTTCATCTCTAGCTAAGTATTCACACTCCCAATAGGTAAATCGAACAACCAATCCTTCGCTGCATCTTTTAGTGAGAATGGGAAAGCCCTTAACATGATTTGCTCATTTGTCACTCAGACAAACCACATCGAGCTCCTTAAGATTCTTATGCACATCCTTATATGCAAGACTGTGAAATTAGGTAACAAATCTATTAGTCCAAACTTTAGCTCAAAAGTAACTTGTTCAGTAAAATTTGGAAATGTAATGCATAAGGGTCTTTGGGTTAAGCCTAGTGCAGCCAACTCCCTTAGCATTCTTAAATTTGCCATCGTTTCTTCATATTTAAGTTCTAGTTCTACTTTCGAAGTTATTCTCACTTCTCTTTGTAATCTCTGCAATGTTCTCTCGATCTCCAAATCAAGTTGCTCAACTTCTTTACGAGGAGAACTTGTCACTACCATACATTAAAACTAAAAAACGTTTTAAATTAACAAAGAACAAAAAGAAACAATTATAAACAAAGATATACACAAAACAACAAATTAAATCAAAAATGGAAATTAAATCACCACAGTTCCCGACAATGGCACCAAAATTTGACAGCGCATGTTAAGTGAACTACAAAATTTACCTTAACTCTGTACACTAAAAACTTATAGAAGTGGTGACTTGGGATCGTATCCATAGGGAATGTTTGATTAATTTTTGTAATGAAAATAATTGATGCAAAGGAAATAAAAATAGGGGTTTTGGTTTTTATGTAATTGAGAAAAATAAAATAAAACTAGAAAACCAAATTATAGAAAAACAATCAAATATGACAAAGATGTCGAATGTGTGTAAAGTTTGATTCTAGGATCAATCTTGGCCTAGACACGATTAAACATATCTCATCATTCTAGTGTTTTCACATCTCTCCTCGAATTATTGATTATGGACTAACAATACGTTCTGCTAATTTTGGTTTTCCCTTAGGTTATATTTAATTAAGATACGATTATTAATTAAACTTAGCCATCGAATAACCTAGGATATGATATCTAGATTCAATTTGGCAGTCGCATTACAAAGTGAAAACAGATCAATATAGGTAGTATCCTCACACATTCGGGTTATCTAACCTAAGTTATATTGTTCGTAACGATTCAAGATAATTAATGGCTACTAACGAACATCAAATATAACGATTAGGGATTATATTCAACATTCTAGCAATAGGTTCATAATAGAATAATCCAAATAACATATCAAGATTATGTTTTAAAAACCTTATTTAACCAACATTAACAACAATAACAATCCGAAAAGAAAGATTCAACATTAACACAATGAGATAAGCATAACAGTGACTTAAGCGTCAATTTTACCATCAAATCGAGGTTGGGATATTGACCTTCCATCTTCCCCATTAATCTCGAAGAATCAGCCTCCGTAGCCTCCATTCTTATTCAAAAATGAAGAGAAATTGATGAAGAAAGGATGTTGTCCACTTCTCCTTTTCCACCTTGAAAACCGTTGAGAAAATGGTGAAGAATAAACAATTGTCATGATCAACCTATTTTCTCCTCTCTTTTGTCCTACCAACCCTCTCTTTTTATTTTCATCCCTTACACACATCCCAGCATGAAAACCCTAAAAAATGGTGGTAAATACGTCTTAAAGCGGCCCTCCACTGTTGGTTCTGCTTAAGCCTTTCTCCCTTATCCTCCAGCCGACACACCCCCTTATTGTCTATTTCAAATCTAGGTTAAATGAAATAGTAGGATAGGTGGTGTGGCCTAAAACTAAAGACAACAAGATGCGTTCTTGTTGTCCACTCTCTCTCAGTTTTTTTAATTCAACTTCTCCACCTCTTGCAGCTGTCACCCACCTGCCCTTTTTTATTGAAAAGCTATATTAAAAAAAGTGAGGCAGCTAGGTTAAAATAAGATAAATGGACAGGTAGTGTTGAAATGAGATAGCTAACATTGAATGGGAAGTTGTCTTCATTCACCTTGTCTACTGGTAGGGTAAAAGAAGGCTTATAATTCATGTTATAGCTGTGATTTCATGGCTGTAACTTTTTAATTATTACAACCACAATCTCCATTTTTATACTCTATTTTATCTTTTATCTTTTAATCTTCTTCTTTCTTCTTGCTTCATGAAGACAATAGCGTATGAATCTCGAGAAGATGGCTTAACAAGAATGCTTTCAGCTCACTTTAGTTATTACGCTTCCAAGCTTATATATAAAATCAAACATGAACTAAAGTGAGTGTCTTAATCATTTTGAGTCGTTAACCACTGAATGTAATAGATTAAATGTATAAACAATCAAGCACATGTCAGACTTATTAGTACTCCTTGCAACTAGTTATACAAATTTCCTATAAGGCCTAGAAACTAGCATGTCAAACTTTGGCGGAAATTACGACTTAAAGAACTATATACAAAAATAATACTAAGGAGGTGAAGGATATCATATAGACTTTGGCAAGAAATTTGTCAACCAAAATGGTAAGAAGAAAATTTAAGGCATCCCTTTATAAAGTGTAAGCATCCTAAAAGGTGTGTCGCTAACTTTACCTTGAGTGAGTTTTCTAGGCACAAAAGTATGGTTCCTTCTAGTTCTCATTGTGAGGACACAGAAAAGGTAAAAGAAAATTGGTTAGGGAGGTAACTAAGGAAGATTCAAAAAGAGTATAAGTACTAATGGTATACAGTCATTTGTAGGTTAATACTTCCATAAATTCAATCTTGTCAACTTTAATTTTTCAACCTAACAATAAGAAGTTAGCAATCTCAAAGCATAATAATAAGAAATGCAAAATATGATTAAAAAATTTTAAGTTTATCTATAAAAAGGTGTAAGCATATTATAAAATCTAAATTAAGAAATTTAATAGGCTTAATTTGATGAATATGGCCTACAATTCAAATGAAATTGAATTTATGAATACCTAAAAAAAGTTCCTAATTGAAGTTGTAACCATAAAAAAATGCACAAAATCGAGTCATTTCAAAAATTCCCAAATTTCATTAGGCAAAAAGTTATAATCTCAAATTCAGTCACATTTAAACCTAATCAAATGTAATTGAGAGTTAAGAAAAGTTTATTCAACCTGCAATATCACTTAATTAACAAAAATTGACAAAAATTAAGTTAATTTTTAAAAATCACCAATTATGAACCTTAACTCATCCAAATTCCAAATTGATTCAATTTGAAGGATAATGTTTGAAATTGAATGCATAAATACACTTAAAGGTATGATTATGAGCTAAATGAAATGCTAATATGAGAGATTTTGTAAAATCCCCAAATTGGTGGAGTTAAGGTTTACCCTAATTAGGATAGATGAATTAATGATCAATATCAATGAATTTGGCCTTTTAAGTGTCGAACAGCTTACTGGAGTTAAGGAAATTGCCTAAAGCTTGTCAGATAAGTAGGAGGTACACTAGAGAATAGTGGGAGCTTCATGACTGAGCAATATGCTTATTTAAGAAAATTCACATTGATTAACAATGAGGAAGAGGAGTCTTAGGAGGGGAAATCTCTATTATTGGCTTCCATAGTATAAGAAAGAGCCTTTGTTATTAATTTTGATTGAGAGAGTAGAGAGGTGGAAAGAAGGAGCAGCTGTAAAGAAAAAGGAAAGAATGTGTTTCTATTTTTAAAGTCAATATATTGGGTGATCAGTTTCTAAAGGTTGACTAATTTTATCGACCAAACCTATTGCAAACTCACTAGAAGATTGAATTTATAAAGTTTGGTTCTATTGATTGACCACTGAATATAGTGATCAACTAATGAAAAATGTTTGTTGGGTAACTTAATCAACTACTCTCTTAATAAATTTATTGGAAAGAAAGTATTCTAATATAGGAGGACATTGGTCGACCACAAGAGGACATTGGTTAAATGTGACTATGTAATCGGCCCAATAAGCAATTAAACATCTAGCAAACTCACTATAAAACACGAGGGTAAATATTTTAGGATACTAGTCAACCATTCAAAGGTATTGGTCAACTAGTTTGTTTTGATAATTTTAAAATCTACTTTAAAAATTAAATTAAAATGTTAAAACATATAATAAATAATGGGAAATTCAATCAAGGTAATAAAAAAATTAAAAGAGTCATTAATCAAATATATTTGTCCATCAATCAATATCTAATTATCTTTTACTTATGTAAAATATATTCTCACTTATAGGTTTAATAAAAATATCGGCTTAATGATATTGTGCATCCACGAATTCTAACTCAATATCTTCATTTTTCACATGATCTCTAAGTCCAAGTGCTAAGGTCAAAACTATACTTTAAAAGATGTTCAAGTTCTTATCCAAAGTGTAAATCCAACATTCATCACTAAAGATTTATACTTAATTTCATGAATAAAAAATAAGATGTAACAAATATCTAACACATGAGCCAATAATTACCTCTTGTTAAACAATACCTATAATATGATTTAATGATTCTTTTTGAATTTCCAATTCATTAGAAGCATCTCGTTCTTCTCATTTTTCTCACTTAGTTCAATAATTGAATCTTTTTAAAAGTCTGTGATCATTCTTATTCTTTTCAAGGGCTAATTTCTCCTTATTTTAAATAAACAATTTCATACTTTCTTGGAAAAAAGAAGGTTAGAACCACCATGATAAAAAAAATATAAACTCTTAAAAAATAATACTAACATCTCTACTACATTCCATTTGCTCTTTAAAAACCTTATAAAATAAGGAAATCAATATGTTTTGGGTACCTACATAAGTTTGGATGCTTAATTGTTAGTCTCCTTTTTATTTTTAACCTATACTTTCAACAGTTTGTTTACCATCCTTTATTTGATAACAACAAATCTATCAGCATGTCCATACTTACCTAAAAAATGACATACCATATTATATGAGGGATGATGATGAATAAATGCATTTCTTGGTATTCTATGCATATATGCATAATAAGGAATCTTCCTTTAGATATTAAAGATGTTAAATATTCTCCAGGGGTAGTGAGATAAGCTACTATGATTATATATATGATACTCACTATGAACGAAAGCTTGATGCATACTTCTTTAAGGTATAAAGGGGTTTGAGCAGGTTTGCATGTTAATAAAAGTTATACCTATTCCTCTTTTGAGAATATTGAAATCTATGCATAAATTGTGAGCCATATATGAAAGCATGATGCTTTCTCTTAGAATGACTTAGTGGATGTGAAATGTTCTTGCATATGCTTAGATGTGGAGGTT
>JAOSBP010000204.1:19960921-19976451 GCA_027563825.1 Erythroxylum mucronatum
TAGATTATTATTATAAGGAAAATGGATAGAATTTTGACATTCAATTTTTGAAAAATACTCGATACCTTAAAATCTATCTTTTCGTAAACTTTTCAAAAGACTCCTTCGTTAGCACTTCAGTATTTTTCCTTATGAGCTCTCCTACTGTGACAAGAACGTGAGTGTTTTTACAGGATTGATGTTCTTTCGGTTGGCTCACTAGTTATTTACTTTCCTCCGTTTTATTTTAGTCCTATGTCTTTTTATATTTGTATTAGTTTTATTATTAATATTATTAGCACCTTTGACTATTATGCGTACTAGTATTATTTGCTTTTATTTTATTTATATCTATAGATTTTGGTATCTTATTATTATTTCTATTTATGTATTTATTGTAATTTTAGTTGCGTAACAATTTTTCATGCTAGTTTCACCTTTAATCTATAACTTGCATCATTCTTATATTATCTCATTTACACGTGGATCTATCGAAAACAGCCTCTCTATTATATAGGGGTAAGATTGCGTATTATTATACCTCTCTAGACTTCGCTTTATTGCGAAATTTCGAACTGAGTGATGATGACGACGCCAATAATAACTCAATACCTTAAAATATGAGAGGAATGAAAATTAGTCCAAGCAATTGTTACAAGTGTGACAGTGGTTGGCCCGCCTCTAACACTCCCTTCTTCTTTTTTAAATTTTTTAACAATTAAATATAATTAATTAATTAAAATAATATTACAATATAATTAATAATTAACTAAAATATAATTATTTAATTAATTATAATATAATTAATTAATTAAAATATAAATAAAATATAGTTAATTAAAATATTACATTAATATAACTAATTAAAATATATTAAAATTTTGATATAAAACAAAAATTTAATAAACCTTTATTTATCAATATTTTTAACAAATCAATCAAATAATAATAATCATTCTTTTGTTTTAAATGATAATTATAATATAATAATTATATTTATTCCCATTTTTTACTATATTTATTTTTACTCTTACTACTTTTATCTAATTTAAACAGGATTTCATATTCTATTTGACTGAAGCAAGCCATAACTCTGTTCAAAATGAGAATCAGATAGTACAGCCGAGGAACCATCTTCCAGAAAGCTTTTAAGAAGAGTAAACGACGATGATATACACTATCAATCAACTGTCACGTCAGGCAGTCGTTTGCCAGAAAGATTAAATACAAAATCACCGTAATTTTCCCATTCTAAATGATTCTTTGGATTTGTTAGAAGCAGTGGTGCTTGGCTTATTATTATTAAACATTGATATGGAGTGAGAGAGTGAAAAATCAAGAAATCAACAGACTTAACTTGGGGAGACTACTAGTGCTTGCAAGGAGGAAGAGGAGATCCACACAAGCCATGATTGTCCTTGAATGCAGATGCAGGAATGGAGGTATTGTGATCAGGAATCCTCCCGCTTAAGCTGTTACTGGACACGTCAAATTCTTTCAGATTCTTCAAATTTAGTACCTCTGTTGGTATAGAACCGTTCAACTTGTTCTTTGAAAGTATGATTACAGACAACTCCTTGTCATTGCCAAGTTCCTCAGGTATTACTCCAGATAGGCCATTATTCTCCAATTTTATTACCTGCAATCCACTAAGGTTTCCTATGGACTTTGGTATTGTCCCTCCCAACTTGTTATTTGATAGGACTAAAGATGTAATGGGTGTCATAGCAACTCTGTTTCCAATTTCCTTATCAATTGCACCCCTGAACATGTTGCCGGAAAGGTCAATAGAGTTGTAATGGCCAAGTGGTTCTTGAACTTCCTTAGAGAATATTGCATTCAGGTGGCCAGAAAACTTGTTGGAGTGCAGATCAAGATCCATCAAGAGTGAAAGGTTCTTGAATTCAGCTGGTATGGTTGAGTAAATTGCATTGTTCGATAAGTTAAGGAATGAAAGGTTAGTCATGTTGCCAATCCACCGGGGCAACTTCCCTGTTAATGCATTGCTGGACAAGTCAAGCATTGATATTGATGATGATGACAAGTAGCTCGGAAGCTGCCCCACAATTCCGGTCTTTGCTAACAAAAGCTGGAAAACTTTTAGTTCCTGCATCCACATGGGTATGCTAACAAGATTGAGAGGATTAAATGAGAGATCTAAACTCTGCAAGCTCTGTAATTTAGCTAGCTGAGACGGAAGTTGGCCAGAGAGTCGGTTTCTTGACAAATCCAGTGTTTGGAGATTGACTAAATTCCCAAAACTTGAAGGAATTCTCCCTTTAAAATAGTTGTTTGAGAAATACATATCGGTAAGATTCACAAGATGGCCAATGGTTGCTGGCAGTTTTCCAGTCAGCTTGTTATTTTCAAGAATCAGCCTTTTAAGATTTGAAAGCTGCCCGATTGATGATGGTAAAGTGCCTGTTAGCTTGTTGTCTGACAAACGACAGAATTGCATGGAAGCAAGTCCAGAAATCGAAGAAGGAATGCTTCCTGTGAGCTGGCTTTGATGGAGATATAGCAATTCCACAGATGAAAGCCCACCAATGGATTGGGGAATGCTACCTGAGATCTGATTTTCGGAGAGATCAAGATATTTAAGGTTTTTAAGATTTCCAATGCTTGTAGGAATGCTACCAGATAAGTTGTTACCATGAAAATCAATCTTTGTCAACATAACCAATTTGCCAATATCAGAAGGAATTGCTCCAGTCAAAAAGTTTCCTGACAGGCCAAGTTCTGATAATAATTTCCAAGACCCAATAGAGGGAACCTGACCTGATAGTAAATTATCGCTGAGATATAACCTTTTCAATTTAGATAAGTACCTGAAAGTCATTGGTATTGAATCGTTAAGCTTATTTGTATCAAGGAACAGATAGTTGAGCTCCGACAACTTCCCAAATTCTTGTGGTATTGGTCCACTCAGTTCCTTGAGATTGCTCAGGTCTAGAAGTTGAAGACTGGACATGTTTCCCAGATAAGGTGATAGAGTTCCAGTCATTAAAGTATCGACAATGAAGTCCTCACCGGAAAAAAGTCCAGGACGAGACACATTGACTACTCTGCCTAAGACACCGCATGAAACACCTTCCCAGGAACTGCAGCAATCGGAGGAAGCTGTCCACGATTTCAACAGGTTTGATGGGTCAGAGGTTATTCTGCGTTTGAAGTCAAGTAAAGCTTCTTTGTCTACTGGGTGGCATGCCCTAGAGCTTAGTGGTATAAAGAAAAGTAAGAATACGAAGAAAAAGGGTATACAAGTGGCCATTGGTAGAGCATAGAGTTGAAAGTTGAGGAAATTTTGTTCATTAATAGGGAGGTGAAGAGACGGTGAACAGTTCGGTCCATGTGGGAAGCTTAGCTCAGCATATTCATGAAGCCATTAAGAATCGTTTTGCTGTCCTGCAAGCAATAACAAGGGATTAATATTATAATTGCATTGTCATCTCATTTGGGATTATTAAGAGATTGAAAAGATTTAACTCTTTTTCCAGTTCACAGGGCAATTGTTAAACTTGGAAATTGTTAAACTTGGAAGGTTCCTCCTATATACAAAAAGGGTCAAACTATGCTGATTACAGATCATTTACTGGAAAGGAAACAAGATCCAAGTTCTGAGCTGATATACTCCACACGTCTTAAGATTTGCCCATTGACTAAATGATTGTTCTATACCGTTGCTTAGGAACTGAAATCTTAACAAACAAGCAAAAGGTAATTGATTGGGGAGTTATTCCCAAGAAATCATGAGTGCCATGTTCAAAAGTTATAACTAATTGACCATATCGTGATTGGCAACTAGTGGGAACTGACTAGGATCAGCTTGGAAGAAGGGCACATTATGGGGCCTTTTTGAATATAGGGAGATAGTGGGACCAAGTTGACAATGCAAAGTATGTCGTTAGCTTTCTTCCCTTAAGATAAGGACCGTGACGTGAGGTGACAGGAAACAGATTATTGAGTGCCGATGAGCATGAATCCAATCCAATCCATATTCAGCGGGTGCCATGTTGACATCATAAAAAATAATTTTTTAAAACATATTTCTTTTTGGGGTAACACATGCATTCTACGTCATAAAAAAATAACTTTTATAACATATTTCCTTTCGGGGTAACACATGCATTCTACGTATGTCGAACTTTTTCCGTTTTCTGATCCTTCTGACAACTTGCGGGGATATCTCAGTTGGGAGAGCGTCAGACTGAAGATCTGAAGGTCGCGTGTTCGATCCACGCTCACCGCAATAATTTTGATTTTTGTTGATAAGGCAGAAGCGAACTAGTCATTGTGGATCAAGGAGCATGTAATCACATCATGCACAAAAGCGACAAGTTCTCCAACCATTACACTAAATTTGGTGTAAAAGATAATATTTTAAGAAACTTTTTACACTAAATTTGGTATTATTTCAACCATTTTATACTAAAATTTTACATCCAAATTTTTAAATAATATACCACAATAATTTAGATATTAACTAAACTAATTTATATTTATACAATGTTATTTATTTATTTATTTATAAAAATAAAAATAAAATTATTATTCTTAATTAATTAATATATACTTTATATTAAATTAATATTATTTAACATATATAATTTTTAATTTTTTGTTTTAATTTTTTAATTTTTTAAATCAATGGTATGGTTTAAATTTATGTACTTTTTATATCAAATTTACTTTTCATTCTTAACATATTTTATTAATGATTTATACAACTTAAAAATAAGAATTAAAATAAATATTACAAATAAATTTAATATTATATTCAATATTAATGTCATTTTAAATGTCTCAATGAGATTTTTATAATGATAAATTTTATGTAAAGTAATATATATTTTAAAATTAATTACTTAATAAATTATGTAAATAAATTAAATTGTGAGAAGGATATAAAAGGAATATTTTAAAAAGATAATGGATAAAGTTGTCTTCTTACAACTTTTAATGCATGAATTCGATATTTTGGTGCAAAAAAATCACTCCAAGAAAGACACCAAATTTTAACATCAAAATGGTGCAATAAATAGTAACACACCAAATTTGATGCATTACTATTCATTGTACCATTTTAGTGTTAAGATTTAGTGCATTCTTTGGAGTGAATTTTTTGCACCAATTTGATGCTTTGGTGTGTTGTTGAAGACGACCTTAACGTACCATTTTGCAAGCTTAAGGATCCCGACTCCTAAAATATTACCACAAACCAAAAACTTTATCCCTACTCCATAAGGTCGTGGATTTTTCATACAAATCTAAAGACGGGGTCTTTCTACTTGGTTCAACTACAGATTGATTAGGCCTAAAGAAAGAATAAATACAGGCTCGATTTACAGAAATGCAACCCGACAAAGCCCAACAAACTAAAGGCATGTGGACCACGTCCCATACATTCACGTGGGCGCAACATTAATATGTCAGAAGATGGGGCCGAATATCTAGCTACCAATCTCTTCCTCCTGGACCAGGGTCTATTCTGCTTCATCATTCGACAACATTAACGACATAGCTTTGTCCACTAATCAGTAATCCCTCGTTCAAATCCCGCTTCAAACACAGAAACAACCTCAAACTAAGTACAAACGCAACACATTAGAAATCATATTGGACAGACAGATTCTTCTGAAACACCAAAGTTGTGCATTTACATTTGTTTGATCATTCAAGGAATGACAAAACTAAAGTTTTTACATTCAATTAAAGATTTCTGATCTCCCCCTTGACAGAAAAAGAAAGTTTCCGGGCACCGGTACAAGCAGTTGTCGTTCAGTGTCACGTTAACAGAACCAGATTTTAACTGAAGTAACGGACCTGGTATGAGCCCGAACAAGTAATTCCCTCCAAGCAATAGCCTCGCAAATGGTGAGATTCCCGGGCCAGGCGCAACAGCCTTGAGGGCGTATTGAGTCGGTACCATTCCGGTGAATTTGTTGTTCTCTAGTGATAAAGCTGCGAGCTTTGGCATTAGGGCCATGAAAGAAGGGAGAAAACCTTGGAGCTCGTTGTTGCTTATATCAATGGCTATGAGCTCACTTTGAATGGCGGTTGAGCTGGCCGGTGATTGTACTGTCGTGAAGTGATTGTATGACAGAGTGAGTTGTTCGAGTGAGGGATGGCTGAAGAGTAGGGATGGCACTGAGCCACTGAGATTATTGAAGCTAAGATCCATTACTTGTAAAAAGACCAAACGTCTGAAGCTTTCTGGGATTGTGCCTTCAAAGCTGTTGTTTCTCATTGAGATTTGAACCAAAGCCGATGGTAATGTGGCGGGGACTTTACCGGATAATCTATTGTCGCTTGCGTCCAAAAGGTAGAGATCTTTTAGAGAACCCAAGTCGGGAAACTCACCATATAGATTGTTTGATTGAATTTCCAGCCTTTTCATGCTCACTAGACCATTGAAACTTGCAGGAATACTGCCTTGGAGGATGTTGTTATCAAAGCAGAGGTCTTCAAGGTTAGAGAGCGAGCCAATCGAGGCAGGTATCTCACCGGAGAACCAGTTTTTTGAAAGAGCCAGCCGAGTCAATCGAGTAAGGTTTGAGAACGAGCCAGGTATTTGACCATAGAAGTTATTGTTTGAGAGGTCTAGAGCCTGCAAGTATGGTAAGTTCCATGATATAGACGTGAGTTTGGCAGAGTAACCCGCTTGATCGAGACTGAGTTCGGTGACTCGTTTGTTACCGGAGACCTCAAAATCGCATCTCAAACCACAAGTGAAGCGATCGCTGAATAAATTGTCGCATGGATCAACAGAAAAGTCCCACGAACTCAAGCACGAGCCTTGTGTCACAGACTTTTGGTCTAGCCCGTTTTTGAACTCCCTAAGAACTTCTGTATCTCCCCAGAATGTTTTTGATTCCACATTTACTAAAAACCACGCCCGTAAAATTAGCAGGAAGAGTGAGAATGATAAACAATGCATTGTTCCCATTTGTTAGTTGAAACCGAGTGAAAAGAGACTGTTGAAGATGACAAGGAAGACAGTTCGAGAAAGAGAAATTTAAACTGAATCGGATGGTTCAAATTGGAGAGTCAGAACTTGGAATCATTACGGAGGAGCAGTGCAAAGTAGTGACGACAAGAAATTGACCGTTGATGAGTACTCTTTCGGCCCTTAGGCCTTCGTGAGCCCTTTTCTTAGTGGTTGCTTCACGGGCATTTGTCAGACCCTTCTCTAAATGTGTCCTATCCTATTCGAATTGGATCTCTCTTTGTGTGCAAGAAAAAAGGACACATTGTTAATTCATGGAACGACGTGTGTTGGCTTGTATTAACTTGCTGCATGATTTCTTCCAGATAACAGTTCAAAATTAGGTAGAATGACGTGAAAATTGCAGGGTACATAAAAATAAAAATAAAAAGTGCATTTTTTTTAATGTTACTAAACAGTTCTATTGTATGAATCACTTTTTAAAAAGCTGTTTTTTAATTGACAGTTACATAATCAACTAACTTTTTAAAAATGCTCTTATTAAAAAATCTCTACTGATAAAAGCTCAACTAAATAGGCCTAAATTTCTAACAAGAAGAATGAATATTGTTTCGTGCTGGTTAAAAAATAGAACGGTATCGGCTATTAATATTAGTCGGTATCGACATTTTTCGTTTAGTACCTGTCGGTACGTATAATACTGAGATATACTAGCAGGTATCGTAAAATTCAAAAAATTTAGAACCAATTTGTAATTTTTTAAAAATTTATCCTAACGTAACTGAACAACCCCCCTAGACCTCTGCACTCTCTGATTCTCTCTTGAACCTTCTCCTCCTTCGGCGGTGTTTTTTCTCTCTTGCTCTCACTATCACCGAGTCAATCTCACCTCTACCTTCCTTGTCAGTTTTTCTATCTCTCTCTCATTGACTCTTACTTCTCCACTCACCACCGCTGCTATTCTCTCTCTCTCATTCTCCTCTTCGGCTCTTCGTGTCCGGTGATACTGGTGACTGTGACATTTCCAGCGGTGCTGCTCCGTCCCTCATTCTCCTCAGCTCCTCCCTTGGCGTCCCCCGAAGACGCCACCGTCTTAAACCTTCCTCCACGGGGTTGAAGAGCCACGTCTTCTCCACTGAATGTTTGAAGGAGGAGAGAAGGTCGTAGCTCCGGTAAATCTACACCGGAAGCCTCTGACCCGAAGATCCGACGACCCAACCGGAAGACTCGAAGCAAGTGAATTGTTTTTGGGTGTGATTTTGAGTTTTTGGATTTTTTCTTGCTTAATTGCATTTTTTTATTGTCTTGGATTGGATGATGGATTTGTAAATTAGATATTGGAACTTAGTTTTGTGATGTGCAATTTGCGTGTATCGGGTTGGATGTTGGAATTGAAATGTTGAATGATCACGGTTTTGTTTTGTCATAAGTTGTTTGGTTGTTTTGTTTGGTTATAAGGAATAAAGATTGGTTGTTTGGTTGTTCTGTTTTAATGGAATTATGAATGTTTGTCATGGTGATGAATGAATGAAGGTTGTTTGGTTGTTCTGTTTTAATGGAACTATGAATGTTTGTCATGGTGATGAATGAATGAAGGTTGTTTGGTTGTTCTGTTTTAATGGAATTATGAATGTTTGTCACGGTAATGAATGAATGAAATGGTTATTATGTTTGGTTATAAAGAATAACGATTGGTTTAAGTTTATCACAAATTTATGATAAGTTTTTGGAAGAATGAAATACACGGCCTTGATTCTAAAACTTTAAAGTTGAACTTGAAACAACTTAAATTTAAAACATACATAAACAGATAATATTAGAGTTGTAAAATTGTAAAAACTTAAATCATTAATTGACAATTAACGTTGTAAGTTTGTAACTTGTAAATGAGTAAATCAAAAATTGTATTTTATTTTTAATATTTGGGTATTGACTTAAGGTAAATAATTAGTTGAGTATAAAATTATGCAATTGAAAATTGTTAATAATTCGGTTGTAGTTATTAATAGTATTTGCATATTTGAGTATTAGTTTTGGGTAAATAATTAATTGAGTATATAATATGTTGAAGTTGAATATTTATAAATATTTATAATAGATAATGTGTGAAAATAGTGATGTAATAAATGTATCATAAACAGAATTCTTTTGTTTTCAAATTGTGAATATGTTGTTATTGTAGGTTCCAATCATTTATACTTAGACTTATTAATGCCAATTAAAAACTGTAAAAGTAACTTATATATTTAAGAACGAAACATAGAATGATGTATATAATATTCTGGTTTATTAGAAATGAAAAGAAGACTCAAAATTTTAAATAAGAAAAAAACATTTCTAAAGAAGTTATATCCTACGAGTTGATTGGTTGATCCTCATGTTATGAATGTATCTTCTAACTTGATCATCATGTTATGAATAGATGTGTATAAACAATTGTATAAGATATGTCATTTATTGTTTGACAATTATGTAAATCATATCATACCCTTCAACTTGATCATCATGTTTGAAACTTTAATTTAAAATTTTTGAAATGGAAATAGAAATTGTTGAAAATTGTTGGAAATGGAAATGAAATTCTGAATGTTTTGTGACTATTAGAAATGGAAATTGTTAAGAATAGTTGTAAATGGAAAATGTTTATGTATGATTTATGGATGTTGGAAATAGAAATGGAAATTGTTGAAAATGTAAATAAAATTATGAATGTTTTGTGATTAATGGAAATGGAAATTGTTAATAATTATTGAAAATGGAAATTGTTTATGTATGATTTGTGGATGTTGGAAATAGAAATGAAAATTGTTGAAAATTGTTGGAAATGGAAATGAAATTATGAATGTTTTGTGATTATTGAAAATGAAGATTGTTAAGAATTGATGGAAATGAAAATTGAATTATGTATGATTTATGGATGTTGGAAATGGGAATGGAAATTGTTGAAAATTGTTAGAAATGGAAATGAAATTATGAATGTTTTGCGATTATTGGAAATGGAAAATGTTAAGAATTGTTGAAAATAGAAATTGTTTATGTATGATTTGTGGATGTTGGAAATGGAAATGAAAATTGTTGAAAAGTATTAGAAATGGAAATGAAATTATGAATCTTTTGTGGTTATTGAAAATAGAAATTGTTAAGAATTGTTGGAAATGAAAATTGTTTATATATGAAAATTGTTAAGAAAATCATCATCATCATCATCATGATTATTATTATTATTATTATTATTATTATTATTATTATTAGTTCTATGTTTTTATTAGAGTTATAAACTTAATTTTTGTATAATTAAAGATCTAAAATATAAATTCTTGTAACGGCCCATATTAGGGGTTAGAATATTAAGAAATTTCAATGCATGGTATGCTTGACATAATTGAGTTTTTGCTTATTTAAGCATATACATTTTTGAACTCATACCAATATTTGTGCATGCATTCATGACATTTCGGGTATAATGCATTCATGACAATAATTGGTCTTTGAGGTATTCATCAAAGTTGTAGATCCTGCAGTCCTCTTTCCAACCATATAAGGAAAACCTTAATCCGATATCTGTAGGAAAAGTTATGAAAATTTTCCCAATCTTGTATCGTCTGATGATGTCACCATCGTCTCGTAATGACGCCATGCATCGTCTAATCCATTTTCTACCCTTCAAACGATGGAATTGGTCTTTGAGGTCTTCATGAAAATTGTAGATCTTGAAGTCCTCTTTCCAACCATATAAAGAACATCTTAATCCAAAATCTGTAGGGAAAGTTATGGAAATTTTTCCAATTTTGTATCATCTGATGACGTCACCATCATCTCATAATGACGTCATGCATCGTCTGATGCATTTTCTACCCTTCAAACGATAGAATTGGTCTTTGAGTCTTTATGAAAGTTATAGATCTTGAAGTCCTCTTTTTAACCATATAAAGAACACCTTAATTTGATATCTGTAGGGAAAGTTATGGAAATTTTCCAAATCTTGCATCGTCTGATGACGTCACTGTCGTCTCATAATGACGTCATGCATCGTCTGATCCATTTTCTACCGTTCAAGCGATGGAATAGGTCTTTGAGGTCTTCATAAAAGTTGTAGATCTTGAAGTCCTCTTTCCAACCATATAAATAAAACCTTAGTCTGACATCTTTAGGGAAAGTTATGGAAATTTCCCAATCTTGTATCGTCTGATGACATCACCATCGTCTCATAATGACGTCATGCATAGTCTGATCCATTTTCTACCCTTCAGACAATGGAATTAGTCTTTGAGGTCTTCATACATGTTGTAGATATTGAAGTCCTATTTCCAACCATATAAATAACACCTTAATTCGATATCTTTAGGGACATTTATGGAAATTTTCCCAATCTTGCATCGTCTGATGACGTCACCATCGTCTCATAATGACGTCATGCATCGTCTGATCCATTTTCTACCCTTCAGACGATGGATTTGGTCTTTGAGATCTTCATGAAAGTTGTAGATCTTATAGTCCTCTTTCAAACAAGATATATATGAAATCTATATGAAATATGTAGCAAAGGTTATGGCATTTGTGCCAAGATAGGTACAAATTGATTGATGGTATAAACATGTTCGATTCTTTTGGGTATAACTTCCCCATCCGACCCCCAAATGAAGTGATTCTTGAAGCAACAGGCTTCTAACTTCCTATACTGTCTCTCCATGAAAATTGGTGTCTTTTGGAGTTTTTTTGAGATAGTTGCATTATAATAAGTGAGAGGTAGGTTGGGAGAGCATGCTTGAGGTATGATCACGTTTTAGCTCATTAAGTATATCTTGAGATGTAAGACTCCGATTGAGATGATTCTTGTTTCAACGAAAATTAAAGGCTTAGAGCTACGATTTCTTTGATAGGTCAAGTGGAGTTTTTGATGTTTGACTGATATGGGCACACCACCTTTGGGAAATGTTGGTCATAACCCTACAGGGTAATAAGCTCAAGGTTTAGGACTCCGGATGTTGGGCTCCGAAAACGAGGTTCCAACACAGCTAAGAGAGTAAATCTTCCAGGAAGATCAAGGAGGCAGGCATTAGCTAGAGTGTTTGCAATGACACGGGAGGATGCAAAGACCGCTCTAGAAGTTGTGACTGGTACAGTTAAATTATTTGATGCTAATGTTGTTGTTTTAATTGATCTGGGCTCTACCCACTCTTTTGTTTCATCGGATAGAATTGTGTATGGTAGGGATTTGAGCCCATCGGATACTTATTTGAAGGTGAGTACTCCACTCGGCTAGTATATTATTGTTAGTCAAGTTTATAAAGATTGTGAGATATGTATTAGTGGAGGACAATTAGTGGTGGTTTTGATGCCCTTGAAGATGGGGGGATTAGATGTGATATTAGGCATGGATACGTTAGAAAAGTATCATGCCAACTTAGATTGCAAACAAAAGATAGTGGAGTTCGAGTTAGATAATGGAAGAAAGGTGATGTTTATAGGAGACAAAAAATTTAGCTCATCGAGAATTGTTTCGGCCTTAATGGCAGAGAAAATGATGAGGAAAAGGTGTAAAGCATTTTTGGCCTAAGTGGTAGACATGAAGGCAAATGGAGGGAAGTTAAAAGAAATTCCTGTAGTCATGGAATTCCCGGGTGTCTTTCTCGAGGAATTACTAGGACTACCACCACCTAGGGAAATTAAATTTTCCATTAAACTTCTTCTAGGTACTGCACTGATCTCAATTCCACCTTATAGAATGGCTCCAGCGAAATTGAAAGACCTTAAGGAGCAATTGGAAGAGTTGTTGGAAAAAGGTTACATTATGCCTAGCTCTTTACCTTAGGGAGCTCCGATCCTTTTTGTAAAGAAAAAAGATAGATCGTTAAGGATGTGTGTGGATTATAGGAAGCTCATTCATGTCACTATCAAGAATAGATATCCACTTCCACGCATAGATGACTTGTTGCAAGGGGTAAGGGTCTTTTCCAAGATAGATTTGAGATCGGGTTACCACTAGTTAAGGATAAAGGAGTCCGATGTCTCAAAGACTACTTTTATAACACGGTATGGTCACTTTGAGTCCTTGGTCATGTCTTTTGGGTTGGTAAATGCACCTGCAGCTTTCATGGACTTGATGAATAGAGTCTTTAAGCCTTTCTTAGACCAATTTGTCATTGTCTTTATTAATGATATTTTGGTCTATTCTAAGAGTGATAAGGAGCATGAGGAACATTTGAAAATTTCTTTGGAGACACTTAGGAAGAATGAGTTGTATGCCAAATTCAACAAATGTGAATTTTGGCTAAAGGAAGTGACATTTCTTGGACGTGTGATTTCAAAGCAAGGAGTACATATAGATCTGAGGAAGATAGAAGCGGTTGTGAAATAGGAAGCACCCAAGAATGTAGCTGAAGTGAGAAGTTTCTTAGGTTTAGCCGGGTATTACAGAAGGTTTGTGGGGGGCTTTTCCATGATAGCAGCTCCACTTTCCAAATTGACAAGGAAGAATCAGAAATTTGTGTGGACAGAGGAGTGCCAGAGCAGTTTTGGAGAATTGAAGAATAGTCTTAAAATTGCACCGATTTTGACTTTGCCTTCGGGTAGTGATGGGTATACAGTGTATAGCGGTGCCTCAAGGAAGGGGCTGGGCTTTGTGTTGATGCAAAGAGATAGGGTGATTGCTTATGGTTCTAGGTAATTAAAGCCTTATGAGATGAATTATCCTACGTATGATTTGGAGTTAGCTGCCATAATTTTTGCATTGAAGATTTAGAGACATTACTTGTATGGATTCATTACTAAGGTGTTTATAGACCACAAGAGTCTTAAGTATTTGATGAGCCAAAAAGATTTGAATTTGAGACAAAGAAGATGGTTCAAACTGTTAAAGGATTACAACTTGATGATAGACCACCAGCCAGGGACAGCTTATGTAGTAGTGGATGCACTGAGTAGGAAATCCACTATGGCACATGTGGAGACAGTGTACCTTCCTTTGCTGAAGGAATTAGCCAGGCTTGATGTGACATTGAAACAAGTCGAGCCTGATTGTGTATTGGCTAATTTTAGAGTGAGGCTAGTATTGAATGAGAAGATTAAGGAATTGAAAGAACAAGACGAATATTTTAGCAGGCTCTGAGAAGAGATTAAAAGTGGTAAACCTTCTAAGATAAGGATAAGAGAAGATGGATTGATGGTGATAGGTAACAGATTGTGCATTCTAGACATATTAGAGCTGAAGGATGAGATTCTTGATGAGGCGCACAATGCTCCTTATGCAATGCATTCGGGGAGTACGAAGATGTATCGAGATTTGAAAGAGCATTTCTGGTGAAAAGTAATGAAGAAGGATGTTGTAGAGTATACCAAAAGATGCTTAGTGTGCCAGCAAGTTAAAGCTGAACACCATGCACCCTTAGGCAAGCTTAATCCTTTGTCGATCCTAGAATGAAAATGGGATAATATTATAATGGATTTCTTGATGGGATTGCTGAGGACTAGCAGGAAGCAAGATGTAATATGGGTGATTGTTAATAGGCTAACTAATTCAGCACATTTCTTGCTAATTAGATAGACAAATTCTTTGAATGCTTTGGCCAAGAAATATGTGGATAAGATAATCAGACTTTATGGGATTCCAAGTTCGATAGTCTCGGATAGAGATCCTAGGTTCACCTTTAGATTCTAGGAAAGCTTAAAAGAGGTTTTGGGAACTAAATTGCATTTTAGTACCGCTTTTCATCTACAAACTGATGGACAATCAGAGAGGATAGTATGGACCTTGGAGGCAATGTTAAAAGCTTGTGTTATGGATTTTAAAGGCTCATGGGATGATCACCTACCTTTAATTGAGTTTGCTTACAATAATTCCTATCACTCAGGAATTCAAATGGCACGTTATGAAGCTTTATATGGTAGGAGGTGCAGAACTCCTATTTGTTAGGATGAGGAAGGTGAAAGGAGGCTTTTAGGGCTTGAGTTGGTGCAAGTCACAGTTGACAAGATTAAATTGGTGAAACAGAGACTTAAAGTAGCTCAAGCTAGGATGAAGAGCTACAAGGATGCAAATAGAAAAGAGATGGAATTTGAAGTTGGAGACAAAGTGATTCTTAGAGCTTCTCCATGGAAAGGAGTTTTGAGATTTGTTAAGAAGGGCAAGCTTAGTCCAAGATACATAGGCCCATATGAGATCACTGACAGGATTGGGCCTTTAGCCTACACGTTAGCTTTGCCATCGGAATTATCTAAGATTCACAATGTATACCACGTATCGATGCTGAGGAAGTACCGATCAGATCCTTCACACATAGTTCAACCTTCAAAGGTTCAGTTACGGAAGGATTTGACATATGAGGAGCAACCAGTGGAGATCCTAGATTTAAAGGAAAAGGTTTTGAGAAACAAGATTCTAAAGCTGGTTAAAGTCTTATGGAAGATCCATTCGACAAAGGAGGCAACATGGGAGCCTTTGGAAGCCATGAAGGAGAAGTATCCATACCTCTTCATGGACTCAGGTAAGAATTTTGAGGAAAAAATTCTTTAGGGGGGTGATGGCGTGCCAAACCAGCAAAAATAAATTCCTACTCTAGAACACTTAAGTGAGTAAAGTGGTGAATAGGGTCGAACCACAGAGACC
>JAOSBP010000204.1:19976551-19993176 GCA_027563825.1 Erythroxylum mucronatum
ACTTAGAAATATTTTTAGGATATCATTTCTCAATGTATTACGAGATATCATCCTAAATTCATTGCTTAAACTCGCTACAAATCTTCTGAAACCAATGTGATCAACCATAGACAAAGGATACTCATGCATTACAATCATATTAACTAACTCTCTTCTTGAGAACTCCTGGCTAAATTTGTAGGTTTGCAATGTTTTTTTCCCATCAAACTTAGTCCCACTCCCAATTAATAATGCTTTCTGGCCTCCAACAAGTCTTAAATGTTTCTTTGGACAATACTTGTTCAAATGCTCACGCAGATGTGAAGTCCCGTTCGTACCTTTAGCAGAAAGCTTCCCTTTGCAATGCTTACACTCAGCCTTATCAACACCTTTCACAGTCACCAAATTAAACTCTAGCCACACAAGAGAAGTATGCTTCTTGCTTTTAGTTGCACCATGATAACGCAATTCTATAGCTGCAATCTCCTCTTCTTCATGAGGTGGACTAGAGAGATTCTCAACTCCTTCCATAGGTGTTAGCTGGATTTAAACAATTGTAATTGGTTGATGACATTAGAATAATAAATAGAATTCGATGGTATTGGTAGTCGGTAGACGACTACGTCGACGTTGAATGTAGGAAATACGAATGTTGAATGCATAAATAACTTATAAATTCTAATTTAAAAATAGACACAATGCGTATGTGACTATGCGACTATGGGTATGCGTTAGAATATAATGGAACATCAGTGCTTTGGATACGATATTCTAACAGTGACTATGCCAGTGATATTCTAACAGTTCATAAAGCAAGCTCCATGATATTCTAAATATGCGACTATGCCAGTGACGTCTATGCGACTATGTAGGAAATAGGAATGCCTCACACCATGCGTATGCTACTATGCGACTATGGGTATGCGACTATGTGAGTGACGAGACGACCTTGTGCGACTTGCGAGTGATGAGTGATGATTGACGACGACCTTGTGCGAGCTGCTAATGACTGACGACCTTGTGCGTGTGTGTGATGACGACTGATGACAATGCAAATTGTAGCTTGAGACTTGAGAGTTGATTAGACGGCAGCAGCTATAAACTTGGAGTTGGAACTTGGAACGTTTGTGACTTGTGAGGTTACCTATTGGAACGTCGATTAATTAGGAATATTTATTTAATTGATTTGTTGTATCTAATTGATTTATTTCCTTCAATTTAGTGATTTCTTAGTATTTACATTTCTTTTAATAACGATGGCAAGATGCAAACAATTATATATGTACCAATTAATATTGTTATTTGAAAAAAATATTGCTATTTAAAAACGGATCGAGTATGGGTATCCATCGGTTCGGGTTTTTACTAGACCCATATCCAAATCCATATCCACATCCATTTTTTAACATCCATTTAAAATCCATTTAAAATCTATTTTTAAGCATCCATATCCATTTTTTAGGGTCGGGTAGTACGGATATGGATCAGGTTGAAAACCCACTGCCATCCCTAATTGTATCTTTCAACTGTTGTATATTATACATGTGAATTTTGGAAATGTAATGACATTTGAGACTATATATATTTGTGAATAAAATTGGAGCAACATGATTATTGGAATGTTTTATGTTATGTGGGATGGATTAAAAAGTAAAAATGAATTGATTGAACCGTCATAACAAGCTATTTTCATAGAGTATGTTCTCGAATATCCTTCAGTATGTCGGGTATATGCTTTATGGGAGTTGTATGTTACAATTTTGGTATCAGAGCCCAGGTTTATCATCTGACATGGGCATTTATCCCAATATATGTCAAGGTATATGCATCTTGAACATGTCATAGCATGCAGTGACAACTGATCCCTAGTCTTAGTTGCATTTCAATAAGTCACATACATGAACATTTGTTAAGAGTCTCAATTGTTAGAAAAAATGAGAAGAATGATGACTCGTTAGAGTGAGAGAAAATGAAAAGTTTTTAATACCATGACATAGCAAATTTAGTAAAGATTGAAAATGGGTTAGAAAAAAAAGGGGGGCAGTGAAAGTGTTGTATCGATCATGTGATTGAATATTTATTACATAGGTATGGGAGATCTTACATGGTTTGGAAGGTTATGCCCAGATTCAATGAATTCATATTCGTGGTTATATTATCGAATATGACATCAGTCTTAAGTTGTGGTAATACACATTTGAATTGATGTGAATGTGAATACATTTTCATGGATTTGACTTAGAAAACTAGAGATGCAGGTGAAAATGATAAGATTTAAAGTGTACAAACAAAGTTGAAAGAAAACCAAAGTTTCTATTACTTTGAGAGGTTGAACTTGGAACTGAAATGGTTGTTTATCTATCGTGTTAAGAGCTTATGATTTAGTATAAGGTTACATCATTGGATCTGATATCAGAATTTTATGATGGTTACGTATGTTATATTTTTGAATTGATTGAGAACTTATTTATGTAAGTTGAAATAAATGATAACAGGGAGATGAAATAAATGATAGTTATATATGTAGAAGTCCTCATGGTTAAGTTGACCAGTTATTGTGAGTGTACATCCGATAATGTAGTTACCTTGACGAATGATGCTACTAAGCACATATGTATTACATGCTTGGATATTGTACAGGGAGTGATTTATGACATATTGAATGCTCTTAAGCCCTAGTCCCCATAGGAAAAATTCTGAGATGACTCAGACTAGCGCAGTAGAAGCGTGGATTTATGTGGATATATTGAAATGGTAACCACTAAGGATAGGTAACTTTTGTATAGTCATAGGATAACCAAATGTTATCCAGAATCAATTAAGATCGAGGTATCATCATCTTGAAATATTAATTGGTGACCTTTTGAAAATAAATTTTTAGATAAGATGTAATGGTCTTAATGGTACATACTAAGGCATAAGAGTAAATGTGCATGCTTACTGCATCTCTGAGCTTTAGTAAATAGAATATTCTGATTATGTAAGAAATGAGAGAAATTGATTTTGTTGAAATATTATGAATGGTTGAAAAGCAATGATGAATATAGTTGAATGAGAAAGATTTCATGAATAATACATTTAACTTTGGAGAGAAATCTTCTTTTATGAAGACTTTCACCGAATAATATCATGTAGACCAAATGTTCCATTTTTAGGAATTGGTGAATATTGAACGGATTAAAGGTGAATATTGGAGTCGGATAATTATAATACTTAGGGATGAGGAGCTGAACATAATATAGAGATTGTATATATATTTTTGTCGTTGTAAAGTATCTGAATTACGTTACCGAGTCTTTGAATTTGAGATGATGTTATTGCTATTGCTTGAAGGACTTGAAAACCTTATATAGAGGATCAGACATATTAATAGTTGTTGATTTTTGCGGGTTAAGTTATTGGTTAATTCGAAATCTAAGATTGAGAAATGCTAGTATATGTCATGCAAAATGTATTACTGGAAACGAAACAGATGTGATCTCTGATTTTGTCAAATTGGAAATATGAGTTATAAACATTGATATATTGTATTGTTTGGTGCTATTATTAGATATTGATTGTTTTGTATGAATGGATATGTCTTGCCTAATGCTAAGGTCTTTAAGTGCATGAATTGGATATATTATCCTACAAAGATAGAGTGTTAAGTTGTTATTGCACAATGATACCTTTACATGTGATGATCAATTATATCTACCTGCTATAGATGATCAGAGACCAGAATTGAGATACTTGCCATACTTGATATTATGAAATATTTAATGATTAGTATATATAATTGATGTAGCTCTTGTTACCAAAAAAATTAAGGTATAAGGAATGGAATGTAGTTATATAGAAATTGCATATTAAAAACATTTTGTTAGATTTCCAATTTACAGATTACTTTTCTTATAATTGACTGCTCTATGACAGAAATTGGTAGACACTTGCAAATTTTAGTTTGAGACTTGCAAAATATAGCTTAAGGTTTATTTTTGAAGATGAGAATAAGTCCAGAATGTGTGGTTACTATATGTGTAGTAGAACTTCTGAAAATGTTGGCAATGAAATAGAACAAAAGAATATGTTTATGAAATTAAGTGGTAGAAGATGTCAAACACCCTTGTATTAGGACGAAGAGGGCCTGAGGAATATTGATGACCTAGAATTGATTCAAGATACCGTTGATAAGGTGAAAATGATCTGCAATGGGATTAAGGTAGCTTAGGACTAACAAAAAGAGTTATGTAGAACAACACAAGAGTGATATAGAGTGCTAGGTAGGAGACAAAGTATTTTGGAAAGTGTCACACTATAGAGAGGAGTGTTGAGGTTTGATAATAGGGCAAGAGGAATCTTAGGTATATTGGCCTTTATGAGATTACTGAGAAAGTGGATCTATCGGCTTAAAGATTGACGTTACCACTAGGAAGAACTTAGATCCGTATTGTATTTCATGTTAGTATGCTTAGAAGTATAGGTCAAATCTGAAGCATAATGCATTCCAAAGAAAATGTTATAGTACCTGCTCTTCTGTCTTTGTTGTGGATAGATGAGCATGCCTATAAGGTAACAGTGTTGTTGATATGGTTTGACACCACCAGTGTCTATAGTTTGATATCCTTGGATATCCACAACACCGTTATCCACACCCACAGAAAATGTGCAAGCTTAACACAAAAAGGAAACTTAACAGTAATAAATAAGAAATACAACATGACAGCGTGAATAATTGGTATTGATGAGCATTTGTATTGGTTGTAGTGATGAATTGTACTAATGTGCAATTGTATTGCTAATTTGTATGAATGAGCATTGAATATCAATATGTCTTATAAATGTGCAATTTTCTTATATGGATAATATATTGAGGCATACGTTACCAGCTCAGGAAGTTGAGAATGCAAGTAATTTGAATTATATGTAAGAACCAGTAAAAATATTCAGATATTAGACTAAGCAATTGAGGAATCGAGTAATTCCTCTAGCAAAAGTTATTAGAGAAATCATTCGAGAGAAGAAACTACTTGAGAGACTAAGGAAAACATGAGATAACATTACCCCCATCTGTTTGATCAGTCAAGTAAGAATTTTGAGGACGAAATTTCTTAAGGAGGGGATTCGTGCCTCTTAAAATTGTTAAGAGATTAAACTGCTAGATTGAGTCACATGAGTTATTTCATTTAATAATTTACAAGGTGCATTTCATTCACATGCATAATATTCATAGACACATATGAATCATGATTTAGAAAACATTACAAGATAGTATATGCACTCAATTGACATATTCTAGGTATGGAACGAAAATGAATGTGATATGAATGTGCATTCCCAATGTTTTGCATTTTGATTTACTAATAACATGAATTGATGGATTATAATTAGTGAATTGGGAATTTATTGCTACGATTGAGTAATTGATGAGATGATATGTGCATCTAGTCTAAGAAAAATGTTACAGAACAAGACAAATTGATACATGGGAATTTAGGTTGATTATGCCTATGAAATGGTGACATCTGGCATTGGGAATAAGTGACAAATGACTCAGTTAAATGGATGGTAAGTGGCTTGAGTATAATTGCGACAATGACCCTTTAAATTTGTGACAAATGACACTTTAGAATTGTAACATATGGAGCAATAGAATGGTGACATGTGTAGCTTTACAAATGGTGACTTATATAGCCTTACAATTGGTGACATGTGTAGCCTTACAAGTATTGAGATGTGTAGCCTTAAATGAGTGACATGTAGAGCCTAAAGTAAGTGACACAAGGACCAATAGAATAGTGATATATGGATGAATAAAAGGATAACATATGTACCTATAGAAGGGTGACACATAGACCAATAGAATAGGGTATATGGACCAATAGAACGATAACATATGTACCCATAGAAGGGTGACATATGGACTAATGGAATAGTAACACATGGATTATTTGACCTTCTTGAATTTTCTAGAGAAAATGGATGAAAAAGGCAATAGAAGTGAGAGTAGAGGTCGGCCATAAGGTTAGAAGAAAGAGAAAAACAAAAATGAGAAGAGAAGGAAAGAAAAAAGGGAAGAGAATAGGAGAAGGAAAGAAGTTATCAAGGTAAGTTGAAATTCTAGTTTCAATTTCATTTTTCTCTTTTGATCTACCTTTCATATCTTAGAACAAGAATTTGAAGAAACTTAAAGAGCGAAAGTTATAGATATAGGCCTTAACTTGACCTCTGTGAAAGTGGCTTGACAAAATAGTAACTAGAGCTAGAGTTATACTTATTTCCCTAATAATGCCTGTGATAGACCCCTGTGCAGGAACCTTGTATTATTTCCTGATTTTTGAGGACCTTAGAGTCCGAATTAGTGAAAATATAAAACATGAAAAATGATTATTGATAAAATGAATAATTATATTATCCTAAAATGATTATATGAAATGTTTGTATTCAAATGAGCTTGTTAAAATATGATGAATAATTCGATCAGGTACTAAATTCTGAACGAGATGATATATAGGATTTGATGCTGAATGATGTTTATGTCTGTTTGACTGAGCACATCGATGATGGTTCACTCACTGAGTTCACAAACTCATCAAAATTGCAATGTTGATTTTTCAGGTTTAAAGGAGACGTAGCTAGTCTAGTTGAAGTAGCTTTTGCATTTGGATATGTGTCAGTGTTGGAATCAGTTGTACCTGCAAATGTCTTAGTTATGTTTTATCAAGGATTGTATCTTTCAACTGTTGTATATTGTACATGTGAATTTTGGAAATGTAATAACATTTAAGACTGTATATGTTTATGAATAAAATTGGAACAACATGATTATTGAAATGTTTTATGTTATGTGCGATGGATTGAAAAGTAAAAATGAATTGATTGAACCGTCTTAACGTGCCATTTTCATAGAGTATGTTTCTGAATATCCTTCGACATGTTAGGTATAGGTTTTATGAGAGTGGTATGTTACAAGAGTGATAAGATCATACTCTACAAACTGACACACTATAAGGAAGGAGAAGGTTGAACGTCTGAAGAAGCGTATGATAATTATGTAAGTATAAAAAGTTTAATTTTAAAGTTTAATTATTTATGTAATATTAACGAATAATATCTGAATTTAATCTTGATTTTGTGTTTTAAATTTTAGGATAAGATGTAGGAGTTGTTGAATAGATCATTGTATGACAAAAATGAGCCCAATATGGATGACATTTGCAACAACGTCCTTGGTACAAGATCAGGATACATCAAAGGTCTTGCGTATGACCCTATGCCAATTAGTTCATCATCGTCACGACTAACATATGTAATTACACAAAGTTAATTACATTTAGCCACCAAAAACAAACGTCATAATGTCATTTGCGATAATTTTCTGTCAGTTAGCCTAATCCTTTTAGCGATGGATTTGTAATCGTAGCAAAATATATTGAGCGATGATTTTGTGAAAATGTCATAGATAATTTGCTATCGGGATTCGACAACCTTTTGTGCGACTATTTTTTACTATTGTTAAAAATGTTTTGTGACAATTTGTTGTGTTTTAGTGACAAAAATTGTAATGTTTGGTGGAACTTCAATATCAAGAGTGTATAACTTCTTTTGTTCCCTGAAATAATTCTCAAGTTACAAAACCAGTTCGAGAAGTTAAGTCCAATTAGCTTATTAGCATCCATAATTCTCCTCAACATTAAATTGGTACTCATCTTCTGATTTGATAACCGAAAAACACAAAGAGCAAGTATTAGTTTATATCATAAAATCAAATAAAATAAGGACTTTAATGAATATTTGATTACTTTCACTATTTTATTCAAAATAATAACCTTCACTATTAAATCAAGAAATTATTAAATAATTTCCTACTGGGCTTCGAATATAAACCAATTTAATATGTATTAAATTAATTTAATTAAAAAAGGCTTAAAATATATAAAATCATATAATAAAAAATTGTAGGGACCATCTAATACGTGCATTGCATTCGCCAAAACACTTTCTATAAGGTACATGCAATTGAGGTCTGACGTTTGAACACGCCTCATCAAACACATCGACAACGTCTATTGTAGACGAGTGTCTCTTATGACACGCAACCCATCGTTTCTTCCAAAAATAAGGCTCTCTAGTTTTTGAGTACCACTGGATGTTCCTCTGCTTCTATCCCTCACTTGAGCTTCCTGCTTCCAATCTTCACCGTACCATATGTTGGAGTCCTCCATCCCTTGAACCATCTTCTATTATGGGCGAAAAATGACCCGTCACCAGTGGCAATTAGCCATTAGCTTAAGGCTTCACCGGTGACAATTAGCCATTATTTGAAGGTTTCCTCGGTGGTGATTCACCACTGGTTTAAGGCTTCCTCAGTAACAATTCACCACTGGTTCAAGCATTCACCAGCGGTGAACCTTTAGTGACGGAGGGCACCTTAACAAGCAGCAGTGCAAGTCATTAGTGATATTCCAAAAACACATCTATTAAACATAAAAGAATCAAATTTAGAGCTAGGGCATGGCATCAAAAGAACTATTCAATATAGCAGCAGTTAAGAAAAACAAGCCAAGTTCATATTTCAAATTTCCAGAAGCAAGAACACTGAGCAAAGGAGACGTGGAATAAATTTTCCAAAAAAACGATTTTGACTTTAATTAAATCATAACCTTAATTTGATCAAACAAGATTTTTTAGCCTTAATTTTTATCAAATCAATAATAATCAAACATTTAATTCAAGTTAAACAATTAAAGAAGGCTCTGATACCACTGTTAGGAAACCAATCTTGGTCGAATCACAGGTGCAGTAGAAAAATAAAATTTTACAGCTTCTGATTAGATCTTAATAATTGAATAACTTGAAAAAACTAAATTCGAATAATAAAATATGGAATCGTACTTGATCTAATACTCCTGCTGTAATCCTTTTGAAATTTTTTCGAAATATCAATTACAAGTTGTTCACGCATCCAACTTCTAACAGTATCCACAGAGTAGCCACTCAACTCTTTGAGAGGAATAACAGGAGTGCTAACTCCTTATGCTTATTCCTATTTATAGGAAAAGCATCAGAGTTTTTAATTTCTATTAAAATTAAATACATCAATTATAATTAAAATAGAAATCTAATTATAATTAATTTAATTTTAATAAAATCAAATATCTCATTTTTATCTCTAAAATTTCTCAAATTTTCTTAAGTCCATCTTAATTGAAAATAATTTTTCCTTTTTAAACTGCTCTTTATATGTGACCTATTAGGTTCCTAATATATTAACGATGATTATAATTAGATAAATTAAAACTCCCTTTAATTTAGCTTTAATTCTCCAATTAAATAATTTATAATCATATATCAAGATTGATATCTAGCAATATATCATTACCACCCACATATTAAGAATATCAAAGTAGTTTGACTTAATATGTCTATGCATAGTTATGGTGTATAATTTAATCCTTTCGTCATCTAATGTTTTAATTAGATAGAGTATAGATATAGTGTCTACTCTTTTGAATTCAATCATGTTTGTTCTTACTAATTAGTAATTAATTTATAATTAATATTTGAAAACACCTTTTCAAATGTCAATTCACACTAGCCAGAGAATTTCTTAAATCACTATTAATCGAGAACAGGAGAACATTTTCTCTAATTACTTTATAATGACGAATCATTTATTGACTTACTTAACTATCTCTCTATGGTTCATACTGTATCCAAATAATACCGACTGAATTATCATAAATAAGACACTTCATAAGTAGCATTAAAACACAATAATTCTCACATGAGATACTTTATTAATCTCAAGTCTAAGGATTAATTATACAACCATCATAATAAGGAAATCCACAAACATATAAGTAATATTTTATTTGAGATCCTCATAGTCGAGTAGTTTAGTGAACTTATTCTCTAATAAGCATCTATATATTAGTTTAAATATTTTCATACTTTAATTTATAATAACAATAACTTTCTTCATAAGAAGAAAACATAACATGTGCTAGTTTTACTATTTCATCGATATCCTATCTTGATGACATTACAACTAAAAATATTTAGGAATAATACACAAAAGTAAATTGAATCTCATAATTATGATCTTATCATAATTTCAACGACAAAATAATTATTCTAGAGATTTTACCTTTAGTATAAAACATTAAATGTAATTAACATAATACATAAAGATAGAAATGCCCTTATTAATTAAATAATGTCATACATTAAAATTGCAACTAACTATTGGCTTCAAAGGCATAAACTAACATAGTCAATCCTTTTAAAAGCAGAAATTATTCAATTGCCAAATATACCTTGTCAATACCATACCATTGAACATATTACATACCAATTTTGCTTACTAAGAATATTACATACCAAATTAACTCAAGCAATTGAAATAAGACAATGACACCTTCACACACATGCTAATTATAAGCTTTTTATAGCGCATCACTCCTAAAATGCATGGATACCTTCACACATGCTAATTATAAGCTTTTTATAGTGCATCACTCCTAAAATGCACGGATTACAAACCCATTAATCCAAGCAAGAGCAAAGTTCTTATTTCATCAGTTAGATAAGGATGTAGATATGTTAAACAGAACATATAACACACATATAACAACTTGGATTAGATGTTTTTAATGTAGATCGTAGAGGTTGTTTAGCCAGTTTTATTCAGGCAAGGCGGAGTTGGGAGCCAAAACCTCCTCCGTGGTGGAGGCTGGGGTGATGGGCATGGTGGTGGAGTCCCAATGCGTAGAGGTTGGAGGCTCCATTTGCCAGTGCAACAGCAGATTCCTCCCCTTCATTGTCCACTATTCCATAATGTGGATCCTCACATTTCGCTTCCTAATTCAATTCCAAAATAGACAACATGAGAGAAATTCAAGATTCGGCATCATATAATAAGTCTAGCCAACCGATTATAATTGTGGTTAGTTAAAGAAATTATTAGTTGTTGACATGGTATTGAAGATTGATCGAGTCAAAATTCTAAACATAACCCAGAATTGGTTGATTGACCCTTCTATCTCGATTCATTCGGGTAGAAGAATAAATAAACATGACGAGAGTAAGATAATCTTTTTCACAAGGTTTTTAGTAAGGTTAATTTGTTCTGCAAATGGTCATGTTCCCACACGTATATAAAATGTAATTAGGTAGAAGAAATGATTTATGCATTAAGAATGGACGACAAAAGATCCACCCACTCATGTATGATTGAAATCAACGAAAATAAAGGGCAGGAAATTAATTCATGTCCTTACGAAATGAAGTAGGAGGTTTCCATGCACTTGCTCTAAATTTTTAACCTGCAATGTGAATATGAAGGGAAAAAAAATCCAAGCGACAGTTAATTAAAATTGAAAAACCGGAGTTTGATTTAAAATCATAAACACTGTAAAAGAGCCTTTGAAATTTACTGACCTTCTTCTTACAAGTATCTGTCTGTGTTTTGATCACGTGGTACTGTGGATAATCAAAGAAATCGTGAATTCTTAGTTTAGTTGAACTTGGGTATAACATAATGTCCTGCCAATCCTTTTCCACAGACATCACAACCATATTTATTATGAAGGTAGCGGATACATAAATGAACACTGCCTAGACTTGCTTACCCTTTTCTCATCAATAAGAGAAACTTTGTTATATGCTCATCCTTACTTATGTCTTTATTTCACTGATTAGAAAGGAAAAGGCATAAGTTGCTAGAAATTCGGTTCATGTCGCGGAATTCTATGTATGCCACAACAGTGAAAGTTAACGAGTGGAGTTTAATGGTATTCAGAAAAGTGGTCCAAGTTTCAAAAATAAGTAGAAAAATCGTTCCTGAAATCTTAAAAATTGTTCTGATAGCACATCCAGCTCTAGTTTTGAAGCTTTTGGACTGACCAAATCTAAGAAAAAGCATATAAGAAATTCATGAATAAGATAGTGATAAGAAATAAATCATAGTTGGTTCGAAATAGCCTTCTCTTTTACCTTGAAGTTGATTACATATTGACATAGCATGGTAATCATTTACAGGGTAGTGTAACCCTGAGGCCTTAGATCTACAAAAAATACATGAACAAACAATCACTAACCTTCCTTTCACGTACGATCTCCACAGAAGAAGTCATTTTTTGCTCAAGACCGCGCAGTTCTTCCACGCTCAAGTACTCCAAATCGTCTCCCATTCTTTGCCTGTATGAGAAAGCGCACTCTTAGTCCCCATTTCATAAACCTCAGGAAAATGTACATATACGATCAAGAAATCTTTTCTTTAACCTGATTTCCCTTCTCAACTTATTGTTGATGTCTTTCAGTTTCCTCAGGCTTTCTTGCATTTTCTGAGAAAAAAAAAACTAAGTATAATGATGAAAATCCCGGAGATGGAATGAACTCTAAAGAATGAAAGGAATAGCTTACCTCGTAGTGTGTGCTCCACAGATCTATCCCCATAGCCTGCTGATATAGATCGAAGGTCTTCTTTGTTCTGATCAACAACAGAACCCAAAACCCAGTTACAGTTGATAGTTGCGTAGGCTTTGTACTAGGGTTTTGGAGGATTTGCATCCAAAGATGAGTTAAAATAAGAAGGATGAAAAAAAAGTCTAGGTATTCGTAGGAGTACATACGTTGTGGAGGGGCTAATGAACTCGTGAAGCTTTCCTGTGCTAGAGAACATGATGAGGGAGACTTTAGCATCACAAAGCACGGTGAGTTCTTGAGCTTTCTTGAAGATGCCATTTCGTCGCTTGGAGTAGGTGACCTGCCGGTTAGTGTCGTTCTCAATCCTCTTGATCTCGATCTTTCCGCGACCCATATTTTCTTTCTCGTTCACCAAACAGGATTTAAGGAATATGCGAGATGTTATAAGCTAAGGAAGTTTTGAGTTCGGCGCATAGGTTTCTTGAAGAGAGGAGAGATGGAAAAAGAAAGTAAGTTCAGAGAGTGGTTTCTAAAACGGGAAAGCGAGATCAGAAAGTAGATTGAAGTGTAACCAACTTTGGTGCATGGCTAAGTCTTTGACATTGGATTGTGTGTGTAGGACATATAGTTGTCTAATGTGTGGTCTTGAGAAGAGCTTTGACAACCATGACAGGACATGGAAGCAATTAACTGCGGCGATTTGGCCTTTCACTACTAGAGCTATACTTGAAAACTTTTCAGTGAGAAAATGTCTAGCCAATGATGCTTTATCCATTATTAGTGTTTTCTGATGAATATGTTCAATTTGTTACCAGTTTTATTTGGAAGATTAGACCTCCTTAAAATTGCAGAAATGCAGTATCAATTAAAAATGGAGATTGAGTTGGTGGTTTCTTCGTCTTGATTGTTTGATCAGCTGGACAAGAGTTTCCTATAAGAAATTTAGAAGAAACAATAAAATCATGATGTGCCAATTTCAAGCAACAACAAGATTAGCTGATATGGTCTACCAAACACAAGTCAAGTAAACTGCATCTCAGGTTGTAATTGAGTTATGAATTTCAGATTATAGTTGATCAATAATTGAGTTATGGATTTCAGATTTTTTAAGATAATGTTTGTCTTTTTCAATGATCCTTATTATAAATAAATCTGCCCTCATATCAAGCAGTTTAACTCCTTATTGATCAAGAACATGTCCTCAGATAGGTATATAATTAAGGTGAGAGTATCTCAATAGTAAATGATGTTTGCATCCATAGAAATATACAACTATGCTAAACTTTAATGTATAGTTTTGGACCTTTTGGTTGATCTTCAACTTTTTTTTTTTTTACATGCCAAAAACATTTCCTAGTTTAAACAGTTTGGATTGTCACGTGCCATGCCAACATTATTGAAGAAGGAGCTCAACAAGATCTAGCATGGTCCCACAATACTTGATAACTTTGTATTAGGTAGAGATACCAATTTAGTGATACTTGATCAGGTCCACTACTTTTTATTGTAACTACATGTCTGTTCTTAGCCATAAGTCCGTAAGGTAAGAACAGCAAGAGTACTTCCAAAGGAAGTTGGGAGTTTTAGGGTGGAAATGGCGCTTGCAATTCGAGAGTCGAGAGTTTCCTGACGAGTTATACCTTAAGTAGGCATTTAGGGTGATTCCTAGCCATAATTATAGTTGGACATAGAAGAGAACGTTTGGACACAAACTAGACAGACTAGCAAATTAAGTAAGAGGCTAGTGATTGTAGGGTGTTTAGTAGCTACAGATTAGACTGGTGTGTGCGTGCAAGTTACTTTTCAAAATGACATGAAAGTTCGAAGATATTAACGTTGTTGGAAGCTTGGGTTCTGTCCCATCTCTGTCTCTCCTTGTCAAACATTTGTAGATGGCCTCGACAGCTTATAATGATCTTTCTTTCAAAAGCTGCTCTAGCATGGTTTTAGTTCCGAGCTCATGTCAAGCTTTTTCATGACCTTTCCAAGCCTCTCTCTCTCTCTCTCTCTATAAATATATATATGCCATAAAAATAGCTAAATTATACACACATTACATCTAAGCACTAGAAGTTCAATTTCATTCAGCCAAGAAGAAAACTAGCATAAAAAGCTGAAAATTACTCAATCTTTGTCTGTCGCATCTGTTTATGAGGACGAGTTTTAAACAACCCTTCTCTTTTGAAGTGGTCAAAATTTTCGATTAGCTAGACCTTGTCCCGACACTCTGTTGCACGAAAGTTGACAATTAAGAATGCCTAGCTATGGTAGGCAAGCATCTTCATCAAAGAGTAGTACACAACGGGTGTTTCTATTTGAGATTTAATTTTTAATAAAGGTATGGCTAAATTTGTACTTTTGAGGATAATAAAGGAGATGGTTTAATTTGTACTTTTGAGGACATGATTTGATTGGTGGAAGAAGTTACTCACAAGCCTCTCAATTTAAGGCGAACTCTTGATAAAAAACTATAATTCTTTTAAATTTTTTAAAAAATGATTGATTGAAATTAAAGATAGGTTAAAATTTATAAAAATTAGTTGAATTCAATTCATTACTTGAATTTAAATTATTAATTTACTTAAATCACGTGACTTATAAATTTTTATATGCATAAAAGTTTATTTTATATGTACTTAAAAAAAATAAATGTGCATTCTCACATTATAAAAGGACGTAACATTTTTGACTTATATTCAATAAGTTCTAAACATTTTGGATTATTATATTATATCAATATCATTATTAAATGCTCAAAAATTAACTTTTAACTACTGTCTTGACAATCAGGATAGGTAATATCCGGGACAGGTAACCTATCAACCTGACGCTTCTCAACAGGATAGACTAGAATAGATTGCCAGCCCCACTAAAATCTACACAAGCGCTTCAGCGTACTCCTTGTTGAGACCTTCCTCTTCGCGAGTTCCTTGGTATAATTTGGTGTGGTATCCAGGTGTAAACCCCATACATGCCTTTATCTTGTGGTTAGCTTTCCAAAATAAGCTACAAACAAGAGACCTCCTACTTTATACTTTTGTCCCAAATCACTGTTCACTTTGCTCTTTGGACAATGAATCTCTCAGACACCTTTTCTTTGAATGGCCCAAATCAGTTTGGCTCCACTGCCTTAATCATTTTCAGCTAAACATACCCTACCTTTTAAACCTTCACTCACTTCAAACTTGGTTCAACCAAACCCCGAGGCCCTGTAATTTTGACCTTCACACCTTTCTTATCTTGCTAACTGTGGTTGTTTATAATCTTTAGTTTGAGAGAAACCTTAGAACCTTCTAAGACAAAGCCATGGACATGGGGAGTTTCAATGCTAAAGTGATCTTTCAAGTAATGGAGTAGCTTTGCTCAAACACCGCTCATAGGTAAATTGTGTTTTTCTAGTTTATTTTCTCTAATTGTTCCAGGTCCAGAGTGGAGTGGTTTCATCATCTTCGTGGTATCCTTTTTAGTCAGTCACCTGCTGTTGCCAGACAAGCAAGGATGATACCTATCAGCACTAGTGAAGAGCTTGGTATCACACTAGGCATTACCATCTTTGGGCTACCAGCTTCTGTCCGTAGGAGCGTGCATAACTCACAAGCAGGAATAACTTGGGTGCAAGTACCAAGGCCGAAGGGAGTCTCTTATCTCCCTCGTATTTTTTACCAAGGAACATTGTTAATTTGTAATCATTGTTTGATTATACTGCTTACTACACATGGCTCGGCTGCATATGGGAATGAGTTTAGTCTTAGCAGAAACAAGATGAATCCCCTATGTGCCTGGGTTCTGGTCTCCGGTGATGAATTTTGTTATTGGTTAGGATGTACTTCATATTAGATCCCCTTCTAGGTAGTCATATTAGCTTGATTGTTGGCCAGCTAGCCTATTATGGCATAGTTGCTTTTTGTATATTAGTAGGACTAGCCACTCTGGCAGTGGTATAGATCTGATTTGGGGTGACCCCGTGGTTTTGTACATAACTTTTTCGATGTCTAGGTTGAGAATAGTGATCTGTTGACTTTTAGATGTTGATGTGCTTTGTGCTGGAAAATATGCCAAGTATAGGTTTCGTGATGATTGTACATTGAAGCCAAATTTTGGACTGTTGTGATTTTAATTAGCTCAAATAGTCTTATGGAAAGTTGTAGAGGAATGTTTTAACTTTGTAATGAGGTATAATATGCGAATTTTGGATGTAGGGATTGTAAGTTATGAATTTGTAAAGTATGGTTAAGGTT
>JAOSBP010000204.1:20001869-20015959 GCA_027563825.1 Erythroxylum mucronatum
ATGCAGAATGCAGTCTTGTAACGTTCTTCTGGGTGAATACCCAACTGCCAAAAACCTGCCTTTAAATCGAACTTTGAAAAGATCAAAGCTTCCTTCAGAAGTAGTAACTGCGTACTGATCTTAGGCAAAGGAAACTTATCATCCTGCAGGAACGCATTCAGTGGCTTGTAGTCTATCACTAGACGTTTCTGAAATGAGTTTAGAAGAATCCGATATAGATTACAGTATGTATGCAGCAATTCTAGAGATGCCAGTGGGATAAGGTCTAAGAAGGGAAAGGCCATGCGTGCTAGATTGCTAATAGTAAACACTTTACCACATTTGACTCAATTGTTTATAAGACCATCAATCTTCTATTCTAAATAGCTTTTCTAAGAACATGATCTGAAATGTTGATACGAGGGTTATTCGCTTATTTGTGTTTGTGTTGGACAAAGTGAAACTGAAACCCCAATATGGGCCTGAACCATACTTCAGATCAGGTTTTTGGACTCGAGAATGTGTGACGTTCCTTTGTTCAGTTCGGAAAGCATTGCGCGTTGGAATGTCCAAAACCTAGAAAATGCTCCGTTAACACTTAACACCCTGCTTTCTTGATCTATATTCAACTCTGAACACTGATTGCCTTGTCTTTAGACTGATGACTGATTGATCTATATGACTATTACTCCAACGTTAAACTCCTCAAGTTGATCCAGGGATCGGAAATGAATCAAATAATCAGGACAGAAATGAGAAAACAAACATACAACTCTTTGTACTCTTGTGTATAGTTGGCTAAATGTTTCGTCTTCACAGTTATTTCATGGATTCTCGGACACAGATAAAAGGGACGAAAGAAGACTATACGAGGGAGCTTTTATCACAGGCGAAAGAAAAGAATTAAGCTAGCACAATAAAGGGACATTTCAGAGCTGACTCTGCTGCCTTATCCTGATACATGTATACATATCTACTGTGCCTACGTTAACCTGTAGCCTTCCTGCTCAAACAGCTTAACAAGTCTCGAAACAAGAACACAAGTGGTACTAAAGTTGCCCTTTTCCCCTTTTAGTCTTTATTGAACTTCTTCGCTTCAGGTTAGCTTTGCTCAAAGTTTGTCTCCTAGTTACTCACAAGCTAAATAGGTTTCTCTTTGAGTAAAACCAAGCAGTCAATTTCATTTAAATCCTGCTTATTCCAAATCTCCATTGGATCACCTTATCTTAAGGGCTAGTTGAGGAGAGCAAAAGAATCGATTTTGTTGTAGCCCATCTGAACTGTCAGATACCTCACTAACCGAAGTGCCTGCTGGGAGGGGACCACAACAATTCTGACCACAAATTTGTTAATTAAAGTTCTGCGTTTGTTTCCTATAAATCAGGCCTCAACCTAGCTATCATTCCCCACTGCAAACTGCAAAACTTGCTATCAACCCTAGTACTCTTTTTGTTCTGGCTTTGGCTATGCCAAGAATTAGAAAATTATATCCCCAGCTTACCGTTGTTGTATTCCTCTTTTACACACTCTTTTCTTCCTCTCCGTGAACTGTCTTGTCTTTTTCAAGATACTTCCAAGTAATAAACAGACAATGGTACGTACCTTTACTTCCATGGCCAAGTGTCTTATTATAGGCTCAGTCGTTCTCATTCTTTTGTTGTCAAGTTCACGGATAACACTATTTTCAGTAGCTGACTGATGTGGTAAAGTTACAGGAAATGATGATCTTACGGCAAACCAAAACTGGGGATCGACAGAACCAAACTTTCGGAGTATGTGGTAATTCAATAGAGGTCTGTTATGATAGAATGAAGCTAGCAGCCATAGATTGGTTTCCAGGAGACCAGATCAAAATAGGTCGCGTTGTTTGTGTTACAGTGTGAGATCGGGGGAAAACAAAAAGTGTACATGGAACAAGTTTGTGGGCTAAAGCAACTAAACTTTGACAAAGCTTTTAACTTTGAAGAGGCACTGTTGGAATTTGATCAATTTATACGTGTATGGAGATTTTCTGGCAGGATAGATTCTCTAGAATCGTGATTTCTCCAATATGAAAATTGAAGAGGCGAATTTTCATGAGAAAGCATTCTCAAAAATCAGTTTGCGCTCCTGTAAAGTTCTTGGTAAGAGCTCTTGTAGTATCTGGCATGGAGTTGATCAATTACTACGGACCAGACAAGTGATATTTCTTTCTTAGCTCGTAGCTACAACATTATTAGACAATTGGTCTATCAGATTTCAAGTAAGACTAAGATGGAAATCACCATTGTTAGTTGGTTCTTGCATGAGGTAAACACTAAATAGTGGTTCTGGTCTTCTTTCATTGTTATGTGAAGAAATTATATGAAGTGGGGCATTCTATTCCAATAACAGCATGCATTAATGAAATTAAGGATTGAAAATGAAACATTTTGATTTCAAACGTACCCTTTGTATCCTAGGAATGGTGGTTAGAAGTTGAAAATTTTTAGCTGCTATAAGTATGCCCCATGAAACATTCAAGGATGCAAAATAACCAAACAAATTGATACATGAATTATTTGTTCGGCTTATTCCCAATCCTCCTATTTTTGAAATCCTTTTGACCTAACATGCCAAAAATTTGTGTATACATGGTCATCTAGTTATCCTGCTTCTCAGGAATCGTTCTTCATTTCATACCCGATTGCGTAGAACTTCTTTTACCACAGGTTTTTACGTGTGAAATGGGGGAAGGGAACAATTATATGATATTCATTTCAGAAATCTCCCTTCAGATGAAAGAAACAGATGTTGATAGAAACATGTCAGGAGACAAGCAAACTCCCTAGTCCCTTCTCAGAATGCTCGCAATTTTTTTACTTTCAACAAAAAAAAAAAGAATAACAAGTAGAACAACCCTAGCAAACCCTAAACTTTCAATCATCATGCTCACACTTTCAGCACTTCAAGCTCTACCTAGTTCTATGCAACCCAATGGTAATGTAAGAAGCTTTTTCCAACTCTTTTCCATCAATTTCCAACATAGATAAATCCTTTTCTTCGTCTTCTAGCTTATTGCATATCGAGTGTAAGAAACATAACTCAAGTAATTTTAGCCCGTGAGCATTTACTTTTCAAAGCTTTCAAGTGCCAGCTACAACTCTCAATATCAATGTGCTCTTTTAAAACATAACAACAAAAACGCAACACTTCCTAAAGTCAACGGTCAAAAAACCTAATGTTCTTCCAAATACATACATGAGTCTCATTTAGCTGTCAGACTAAGTTTATGGTGTTCTTATGTGCCCATGTATAATCAGAAACAATTAAGTTCCTTTCAACTAGAATGCTTAACCAAAGATTTAGTAAAGCACCTCAACCTCCAACCACAAGGTGCCAATTTTCAGGGAGACTTAATTACATAAGAAAAACTCACTTAAAGATAAAAGCTCCACAAATAGTTATTCTGAAAATTAAGTTCATCTTCATCAATATTTAATATATACCTCCTTCATCTTTTGTTACAAGAACAATGTTGACATGATTCCCTAAATGTTCATTTTTATATTATTAGTTGATTGTGTTTTCTTCATACCGTACTGATCCAGGCCAGTATCACCAATATCAAAAGACTTTCTAGTTAGACTTTTGTTTAGTTTCTACTTTTCTTTGTGCATAGGAAAGTTGTCTAGTCTGATTATAGCTAAAGCTAGTTTTGTTAATCTTGGTGTGAGGATCTTTGACATGGAACATGTACATGAAATCTCATTACATCAAATCAAATGCAGTAATAGTCACATTTGATTAGGTAAGCAGATGACTTTTGTAAGCTCAAAATGAAACAGAAAATAGTCATCTATGTTATTTTATACTTTACTCATTAGTTTTTAATTTGCGAAGGAATTGCTAAATGAGCTGTACTCAAACATTCGCCATAGAATTTTTCTTTTTCTTCCTTACTTCTAGGCGTCATACCCTAAAGTGAGGAAAAGTGTTATACATGCTTGATTATCAGGAAGACTTGAGATTGAAGATGAAATATCTCCTCTTATTTCTTTCAAATTTCATTCAGAAGTTAAAACTTCTTTACTTTTTTTTTTTTTTTGAAAAAAGAGAATCCAGGGAGTAAGAATTATCATTTCTATGTATTGCAATGAGGAATCAAACTCTCCGCATGTAGCATAACAGTAATCTAGGACTCAAAGAAGCAGACAATTTTGAAGAAACAATATCTTTTATTGGGAAAAGAGAAATTATATGCTGAAGTTGTAAAAGCTACTGTGCATTAAGAGAACATGCAAAATGTCAGATGGTTAGTTTGTAAAAGGAAAGCTTCTCAATCTTACAGTTTTGATGGGCATAATCCAAAATCTTCCCTTAACAACAAACAGTCTTTCTAATTATTCACGTCTGCACAGCCATATGCAAGCAAGAGCATCTCTACCTAAAACAAAGCATATTAATACCTTCTTGCAGAGTGCATTAAAGGAGAGTAGCAGTTGATGAACAACGTTTCCCATTTCATCGTCCATGTCACATCAATGCATGTCTACTCTAGTTAAGGAGCTCAGGGGGAGGAGAAATGGGTAATAAGAAACTCTCTCACTGTCTCACATGGTCAAGTCAAGAGAGAGAAAGGAAGAAAAAGATAAAGAGAGAGAGAGAAGGTGTGTGTATGTGTTTGTATGTGCGCGTTTTCTTTCACCTTTTGAACTTCAATGCTCATGCATGGCTGGACTCCCCCCAAACCATATCATACCGCGTCATGAGAAAAAAGATGTTTGTCTTTGTATTTTGTCCAACTAAAGAAGAATCCAACTTTCCTTCCATTTCAAACCGGCAAACTTACGAGTAAGCCGGGAAAAAGTATGTTCTGAAGGTCCAAACCAAGCGTAAATGCAGATTCAAACACAGAAGACAAAAACACCATACCCCTAATTAATTAATAAATAACAAGAAACAGCCACGCAGATATGCATATTCTAGCACTACTACACATCATGCTTGCTCATCTTGTACTCGCAAAGACTTTACTAAAGAAGAAGAACATGTAGGAGAGAAGAAAAAAAATTTGAACTTGCCATTAAATTTTTGAACAAATACAACTAAATGTCCCGCATTTCCTCTCAAAGTTTCCTGCTTTCTTCAAATTTTCTCTTTCGTGACTCCTACTTCCAAATGGATTTGTCAAATGTACTTCCTTACTACAATTATCAATGATTATCATTTCAAATATTTGGCAACTTATAGCGAAAAAAGATAATATAAAAAGGGAAAGGAAGAGACAAGAATGTGGTGTTTGATGCTTTCATCTTGGACTTGGAAAGAATTGCGTACCAGCCATGAAGGCGTTGAATGGAGCGGGGTAGATTGATGAAGGATCTACGAACACCGCGTTCGACGAGGTTGCAACTGTCACACAAGCACCACCGCCTGTGGGGGACGTTGCGGTGGTTGCAGTGGCGGTACGTGCAGTGATCAGATTGAGCGCTTGCTGTGATCCACTACCACCACCGGAGGATGTTTCTCCACCGGCCATGTAGGTGCTTTCTGGGCCCTGATCGTATAGAATTCCCTTGAACACATGACCCCCAATGTTCACTGTAGCTTTGTAAGCGAACTGGTCGTCGTTTTCATCTACGCCACTCACTCGCATGCATTGGAACAGCGCTTGAGAGTTGATTTCCAGCGGAAATTTCCCTAATTCTAACCCTAAACAATAAGATTTCAGAAAGAGGCCTTAACGTGAATCGACTTTTTATAAATTAGTATATAAAAGTGTGGTGGTTTTGATAAATTATTGTGTGGAAGAAATGGCAGAAAGAAAGAAAGAAAGCAGAGAGAATAGAGGGTCATACACAGATATCAACACATGACAGACACACACAAAGAGGAAAAATAGTTTCTTCCCCTCGATCCACTCTGGTCAGGAATACTAAACAACAGTATTTGTAAAAGGAAAAGGAAGAAAAGCTGATGGGGTTTCCTATGGAGGTCGATTTCATTACACGCAACGCAATCGAGCATGCTCTCCCAATCTCAGTGTCTTTCTCTCTCTTCACATTTTCTCGATGATTCTCTGAGGATGTGTCTATTTTCTTCTAAAGACTAAATCTTTGGAACTGTGAGTCGTACCAGGGATAAAGAAAATAAACAAGGTGAGAGTGTGTGTTGCGTGTATATAGATGTCTGTACCTGACGTGTTGGTTGGCAAACGAGTGCACGCAAGAGAGGAAGAACTGGGATTTTCTCTGTGTCTTTTGGAATTCTCTCCGCGAAGCTGTAGTTGTTGCTGCTGTTGGTGCTGCAAAGTAGCTAACTGTTGTTGTCTTTCTCGGCGCTTTGCAGCAGGAACCCAAGTACTTTTCAGATGGGTTTGGCACCCAAATCCTCGGCTGTTACAACAAGTTCTACATCGCATGTGTAAGCAATCTTTCTTGGCTTGGTTGCCACAGTCTTGGCAACTTATGCCTCCACCACCACTAGACCTCATCATCATGAAGCCTGATCTCGACGGCGATTCATCAGAGACGTTGATAGAGCTCCTCCCAGGTCCTACTCCTAAACCAACGGCAGATACATAGAGATCTTGCTGTGGATTTTGGTGGCGTTGGTTGAGAAACTCTTGTTGTTGCCATAGGTCCAAGCCCTTGTAAGAAATGTCTTCATTTTTGTACCAAATCCAGCTTTCTTGTGGGATTATTAACGGCGGGTTGTTGTTTTGTTGCTCCTCTTGATTATTACTTCCTCTTCCACTACCTAGTGAGAACAAGCTAGCCATACCTCTAAAGCTGACCCAGACCTCAATTGTGGTGACAGACAATCCATATCAGAGACCACCCCCCCTCAGGCTTTGGCTTTTTGATTGGAATCCCAGAAACCAAATGCAGAAAGAAGCCTTTGAACTTCCCGAATTTCGGGTTCTGAGTAGAAAAGGTAGTGCAGTACTCGATTTTTCTCGGAATTCTTGTCCCCTCAGATTCTTGTATTCTTGTATAGAGACTAGAGTATGTTCCTGTCTTTCTCTCTCTCTCTGTCGTAATCTCTTAAAAACCGTGTCAAATGAACAGTCTTTGTTTAATTTGCTTCTTGTGTTCTTGGCGTTGATGGGTACTTGCAGGTGGGTTAGCTGAAAGATAGCAACTTTGACAACTTTAACTTCTCTGAAGAGAAACCTATCCTTTCTTCTTCCTCTTCTTCTTCTATCTTTTACAGTGTTTGCAATAGCGATGAGGCATTAAATTTAGAGACACAGAATCACAGCTGCTTCTCTCCGCAACGCCGCCATAGCCTCTCTCTCACTCTGCTACCCAAATTTAAGTCTCCCACCACCCATCTCTCTCCATGTTCCTGATATGAAAACCTTTTAAGCTCTCTGAGCAACTCCTCTCTGTGTGTCCCTCCCTCTACAACTAAAACAATCTTTTCTCTTTAACAAAAATAACCTCTCCCATTAGCTATGGATGTCACCATCTCATCCCTCTGTCTAACGGAATGATCACATTTTCATCCCCATCCCAACGACTCTTCAGCCGCCACGTGTCGGTCCATTTCCGATTTCTTGAATGAATTTTGATATTAGGGAGTGATGACTATAAGGAGGGAAGTCTTATCCAATGATTTTTAGTTTTCAATGCGTGAAATTTAGAAAGTGCATGTGAGGGCGTAGCTGTAAAGCATAGTCTCGTCCACTGTAATTTTTATTTGTTTGATTTGTCAGCATTTCTTGTTACTGTTTAGCCATGCAATTACTGACTAATTTTAGTTTAATAAGGGCAGTGAAAAAGAGGCGTGCTTTTTATCGAGTTCTTAAAAGTATTTCCGAATTAGGTGCTTTCTTTTTGTGGGGGTACAGGGTAACACAGCGCCACCGCCAGTCCTCGTACTTGTTTATTTAATCCCCTCTTATATAATTAAGCTCACATGCAAATGCAAATTATGCATCATGTGGATTCAGTAACATTCTATTTCAATATTCATTTTTTAGAATCTCCTCCGACTCATTCAGCTCCGGTATTCATATTTTAGTGCCCTCCTCATGCAATTTGGTCATAATTGACACGGATTATCTTAGGTCTTATCGCACTCGTGCATTAGTAACTACACTCATCTCCAGACATCTGCAATACGGGATCTTCTATCTAATATTATGGTGTCTTATTCTTTTCCATGAATCTCAATCATTTATTTATGAAGGTTTCGCGTGGGTCCCACATAAATAAACGCGGGACTTATGTAAAAGAATGGCTAAGATTCATGGGATAGAATAAGATGTCATAATATTGGACAGAGAATCCGGACTCGACATTTGCACCCACCAAGGTCAGTAAATAGTAGCTTGTGCCTGCAATTATAGTCTGAACTTTAAAAAGTAATAAATAATACTCAAATTTTCAATTTTAACCTGACATTAGTATCTCCGTTAAGTTGTTGACATAGCCTACTACGTGTTTTACAAACCCTAAGCACTTATACATTTCAAACATAATTAAACTAACTAATTAAGTTTAACTAAATTATGTCATTTAATTAAACTAAATGATTAAACATAACTTAATTACATCATTTTGGGGATTGAAAGAAAGAGGGCATTAGCATGAAAGAGTGTTGTCGTAGTTTAGTTATGTTTAATAAGTTAGTTTAATTAAACGATGCAATTTAGTTAAACTTAATTAGTTAGTCTAATTAGATCTTATGTGTATAAATGTTTAGAGTTTATGGAACATGTAGCATATCACGTCAACAAACTTATCAGAGACACTAACATCGATCTATAATTGAAAAATTTTTAAATTTTGAGTATTTAATTGTCATTTTTTTAAGTTTGGACTATAATTAAAAAATTAAGCAAAGTTTTTAAAAAAAATTTGTAATTAACCCTTTTAAGTTATCACTCTTCTTCTAAATTTGAAAAGATTAAACTTAACAACAGAGTAAATTAGGGATAATGAAAATTAAGTCTAAGTCAAAAAAATTCGATTTCTTAAACTCAATTCTAATCTAGTTCATTAATTTTGAATTAGCTTAAATATAGTAAAAAAATTTCAAGTCAAATTTAAATCTTCAAAAAATTTGATTCCCAACTCAAACCTAATTAAATTAGATTTACCTTGTCGGCTTATATATGAAAATTTTTTATTTATCACTCTTAATCAATTTAATTTGATATTAGGCTTTTAGAAATGTTCGATATTGTGATAATATTATGCATAAGATATTTTTAAGTTAAGATATGATATTCCTTTTTTATATGAAACACTTCTCTAAATTGAAGAATTTACAAAATACTATCAAAGTCACCCTTAATTTGATGATAGAATTTGGCGTATATTTATATTTTTTTGCCCACTCACAAATGTTAACTTTTACAAATTTCACATGCCGAAAATGTGTTCTTAATGTGCTTAAGCATACAAATTCTTATATTATTTAAAGCTATGTTTGGTTGAACGTAAGATTTTTAATGGAATAGAAAGGAATGGAATGTAATATTAGCAAAATTATTGTTTGGGAAGGATGGAATGGTTCATAATGTAATATAGTGAAATATTGTTTGAAAGAAGTGTTTATAATGTAATGTGGTGAAGAGTTGTTTATCTTTGTATATTTCATCCTAAACCCTTCAAATTGAAGGTTTCTCATTTTTACTATTTAAGATGGAATGAGATATAATATGAAATTCTCTTTTTATATAATATGAAACTCTCTTTTTCTATCTTATTTCACTTCGTTACATTATAAACCCTCTTTCTAAACAATGTAATAATATTACATTACATTCCATTCCATCCCATTAATAAATCATCAACTAAACATAACTTAAAAGAAAAAAAGAATATGTTTATATAAAAAAATGTTTCAATTGCTCAATATTTTAAAATGTTTGTAAAACACTACTTTTGAGATTATAAAAGAAATTTAATAACAACAGCAATAATCAGTATGAATCTAATTGAGATGTAAGGTCTAAAAGAATCTAATAGGATGACCTTTTTGAAGAAGCCTTAAAATATACTCCCTCCGATTCATAATAAGTGTCGTTTTAGAGGAATGCACACTTATTAAGAAAGTTAATAAAATATATGATATACCCTTATTAATTATATATTAAAATTCCTTGAAAATATAATCTGTGTAATCTATGTAATTAAGATATGAGAGAAATTAAAGGTTAATTTTGGAAGTAAAATTATAAACATACATACAAAGTCAAAAATGACACTTATTTTGAATAATTAAAATGTATCTAAAACGACACTTATTATGAACCAGAGGGAGTATATAACTATAATTTTGCACATATTTAAGAAGGTGTGACCATCTCTATATCGTTCCTTTTATGATCAAAAGTAATAAAGAGAGGACGAGAATGTCTGTAATTTTCTACGGTAATGGAAGAACAGTAAAAAAGACAAGAGCTTGTGAAAAATTTGTAGACATCAAAACCCCGTATGATCCTCCTGTCCGTTTAGTTTCTCTATGCCTCAAGACCCTTCAAACACATCTAATGCATGGCTTTTCATTTGTTCAACAAATCCATTAACTATCTTGTCTGTCTCTTCATCCCTCTGTGATCTTATAGGATAATCACAGAACTTGTTGTTCCCTGGAAAACAGACTGAAGACATCATGAATAATACAGCCACCACACAATTTCGTATACGGTGGGTGTGCCAATCGCCGAAACATGCAAGATCAAGAGGCTATTTCTATGGACATGCTCCTTTAACCTATCCAACTTCTACCCTTTTGGCTCAACTTATAGTTGCTGCTTTGCTTAGTCTTTTGGTTCAATTCATTCTTACACCACTCGGTCAAAGTGCTTTCACTTCCATGATGCTTGTAAGCTTTTTCTCTCATATATTTATTTTCCTTTTTGGTTTTAGTTTTCTTTTCCCTTTCAAAATATGCATTAATTTCTCTTTTGTTAAGTTCAAATAAGCGATGTTCCCTTTAAAAGCCATCATTTTATTGTTTTGTTAAACAAAAAATTTTGTCCAGGTTCAAGTTGAATGATTTTCTGATCGTACCGTGAAAAAGAAAGTCGAACCTTGTTTCATAATTGACGTATTGCTTTGCTCACAGGTAGGTTTTGCCCTTGGACCATCTGTCTGGGGTAAGAATAATGAAATTATGGCCAAATTATATCCACAGAAAAGCTACTATGTCAATCAAACAGTTTCCTTGTTCGGGTGTGCTCTGTTTATGTTTGTAGTTGGGTCCAAAATGGACATGGGTATGATAAAAAGGTCGGGAAGAAAAGCAGTGGTTATAGGTATCCTATCATTCACCGTCCCATTGACATTAAACCTACTTGTAGCTAGATTTTTGAGGGCTACCGTGGAAATGGAAACAACTTTTCGCAACTCCTTATACTACATTGCTGTGTGTCAATCTGTGAGTTCCTTCCATGTCATTGCATGTCTCTTAGCAGATTTGAAGCTCCTCAACTCAGAGCTTGGCAGGTTAGCTCTATCTTCGTCCATGATAAGCGGTACTTCCAGTTGGGCTTTAACTGTTGTAGTCCTAACTATAAGACAAGGATCGCTTGGACCCAAAACTACCATTATATGGGAGCTTGGTTCAGCATTATTCCTAGTTATGTTCATAGTCTTTGCATTGAGGCCGGCGATGATATGGATGGTGAGAACAACAACAGAAGGGAAGTCAGTAAGAGAGAACTACATATTCTTCGTATTTGTAATGGTGTTATGTTGCTCACTTGGCAGTGAATTCATTGGACAGCATTTCATTTTTGGGCCGGCGGCTTTAGGTATGGCGGTTCCGGAAGGGCCCCCATTAGGGTCCGCTCTCGTGAACAGGCTTGAATCTGTTGTTGTCTCCGTTCTCTTGCCTAGTTACTTCGTTTTCAGTGTGATTAAAGTTGATGTATTTTCTATACGGTCCGATACTGTAGCTGTTCTCAGTGTCATGTGCATGACCAGTTTTCTTGGGAAGCTATTTGCTGCAATGTTGCCTGCACTCTTGTACAAAATGCCTCTTATTGATGCCCTTTCCTTTGGCCTCATCATGAGCTCCCAGGGGATTACTGATGTCATGATACTACAGCACATACGAATTCTATTTGTAATTTCCTAAAACTCAGACGCTTAAAGACTGCTATGAGATTATCTGTAAAGAAAGAAAACTTGCTAATGTCTAACAATGTTTGTCCTGCAGATTATCGATGAACAAATATACAGTGTCTTGGTTGTAGCAATTATGTTGTTATCAGGTATCTTCACACCAATTATCAAGATGTTGTACCAGCCATCCAAGCAGTTTTTATTATACAAGAAGATGACAATCGAACAAGCTAGCACAAATATGGAGCTCCGCGTACTAGCCTGCATATACCACCAAGATGGTACTCCTTCCATTGTTAGCCTCCTCGAGATCTCCAATCCAACAGCTAAGAACCCTATCTGCTGTTATGTCGTCCACCTGATTGAACTCGCCGGAAGGCTATCTCCACTCCTCATGTTTCACAGGCCAGGCAAAATGGATAACACTCATGGAAACCATTCCACTCACATTCTTAAAGCCTTCAGGTCATTTGAGCGAGAAAATATTGGGAGTGTTGTAGCAAACGTTTTCACAGCAATATCACCTTTTGCCACCGCATATGAGGAAGTATGCAGACTTGCCTTAGATAAGAGAACTTCCCTGATAATTGCACCATTCCATAGACAATGGACGCTCAATGGCATAGAGGATTTTCCCAAGCTCAGGGGTGTGAATCGTCAAATCCTCTTAAGGGCTCCTTGTTCAGTCGGAATCTTCATTGATCGGGGGACGTTATGTGGGGCTACGTTACGAAGCAGTTCCATGTACAACATTGGGATCATTTTTGTTCATGGCAAAGATGATAGAGAAGCATTAGCATATGGTATGAGAATGGCTGAACACCCTAGTGTTAGCGTCTCACTGATCCGTATAAACGATCGAGGTCAGACAGCACTAGGAAGTAAGGCTTCAATTGATCTAGACTTAGACAAGGAAATTATCTCCGAGTTCAAGATCGCAGCAGTGGGCAAAAAGCATCATGTTTACAAAGAGCAGACAGCAAAGGACAGTGTTGAACTGGTTAATCTTGTAAGATCCTTGGAAAATTCGTATGATTTGATTCTGGTTGGAAGGCATCATAGAGCTACTTCTCCAATGTTCGCGGGACTTGATGAATGGAACGAGTTCCCAGAACTTGGGGTACTAGGAGACATGTTGGCGTCATCAGATTCTGGTTGCGAAGTTTCGGTGCTAGTGATGCAGCAACAAGGGTTTGGAGTTGAAGATGGCACTCAAAGTTTGATGCCCCTTAAAGAGGATCTTACAGCCATAGCTGTAGATATACCTCGCAAGTCTAACAAAGTATTCCCTATTTAGTTTTCATTGATCCTTTAGTGTATGAGCTCTCTCTTTTTTTTCAATCAATGTAAATCATCTCCGCTTTATATTTCTTTCCATTTTAGGACAACTGACTTGCGAATTTCTAACAGAAAATACAGTTAAAATTCGAATACGAAAACACTACTTGTCCATTAATTGGGTTCAGATCATCTGTTCACATAGTTATTAGATGGATGGATAATAATAAAGCATGATAAATACGGAGCAATAGAACAGGTGATCTATTCTTTGTCTGTTACTGTAAACATATTCATAAATATAAATGGGTCTAATATCTTATTGGATTATAACATTTACGGGCTTTACAAACTAATATAAGTTGGGATTTTGTGAACCGTCTATAAGTTTGTTATCATTGATTTTAAAATAAAAAGTAAAGAAATATAAAAATTAAAGGAAAACAACTCAAACAATGTTAATAGAATAAATTTAAAAAATAGGATGAGCTGATGGGATGGATTTCTTTTGTTAGCTAATTATTAACAGCCTTTATTTGGAAACTAAAACTATTTAGTTTTCATTTTAAAATATATATCTCAACTCGTAATCATTGTTTTTGTAATCTCATTATGAAGTTTGTTGAATTGTATAGCTTATAAATATTTTATCAAGGTTTGAATTAGACAAGAAAAAATTTATGAGTGGTATTGAGCCAAGGCAGGCTCAAGTCCTGCTTTATTCAAAAAATAAATTTATTTTTAATTATAATTTAATATTATATTTGTCACATTTGGATTTCAAAC
>JAOSBP010000204.1:20021206-20044609 GCA_027563825.1 Erythroxylum mucronatum
ATTTTTTTAAAATCATACCCTCATAAGTCATTTTACACATCAACAACTAATACTAAACAACTAATTTTACCAAACATCTTTAATAAACATCTAATATTATCCACTGGTCAAATCAGCTGATATAATTAGCTATTAGCTAACAACTAATGCAATTCGCTGTTTGACAAATAAGGTCATACTTTGGTGAAAGCAAAGTGGGAGAAGCTATCTAAGCTCACATCGCAAACAATTAATGTTGAATGTGCTTGTTAACATGGGATCCCTTCATAATCAGGGCTTGGTCGTCTTTGTCTAGATTCGATCAGTTCCATGTTTTTCTCAACTAGTGAAAAGAAAAGAAGAGAAAAAGGCAGTAGCTGAGTGAAAACAATGGTAATAAGCCTTAAATGGGGTGCAAGATGACTCTTTTCTTTAACTTTCAGTCCAAAATGTGGAAAGAGATCAATCAATTTTCAAAACCCTTAATACTGGATAAACAATGATCGAAAAACTTGGGTTTAGTTTGACAATTAGTTAGATATCATCCCATTAATAGATCACCCGTTATACTCTCGGCTGAGATTACGCCTGCCAATTAATGCTCGTGTATCTGAACTTATGGAGGATAAAGGTTGGAGAATGAATTTAAGAGGATTTGCACTGCTGCAGGAACACTAGCCTCTTCTTGCTGATATTACCTCTGCTGGTAGCATCTACTGGCTCCCTAACCTAAAAGGTGTCTTCACCAATGTTTTTGTAAAATTAAATATCTAATTTTTTATAAGAATATTCAACGAAATACTAAGAAATATAATATTCATGTCCTTATAATTTTTTTAAAATCATACCTTCATAAGTCATTTTACACATCAACAGCTAATACTAAACAACTAATTTTACCAAACATCTTTAATAAATAGCTGATATTATTCGCTGGTCAAATCAACTGATATAATTAGCTATCAGCTAACAACTAATGCAATTCATTGTTTGACAAATAGGGTCGTACTTTGGTGAAAGTGAAGTGGGAGAAGCTGATGATAAATATCCAAGCTCGCATCGCATGCGATTAATGTTAAATGTGCTTGTTGACATGGGATCCCTTCAGAATCAGGGCTTGGTCGTCTTTGTCTAGATGCGATCAGTTCCATGTTTTTCTCAACCAGTGAAAAGAAAGGAAGAGAAAAAGGCAATAGTTGAGTAGAAACAATGGTAATAACCCTTAAATGGTATGCAAGATGACTCTTTTCTTTAACTTTCGGTCCAAAATGTGGAAAGAGATCAATCAATTTTCAAAACCCTTAATACTGGATAAACAATGGTTGGGAAACTTGGGTTTGGTTTGACAGTTAGTTGGATATCATCCCATTAATAAATCACCCGTTATACTCTCGGCTGAGATTACGTCTGCCAACTAATGCTCGTGTATCTGAACTTATGGAGGATGGAGGTTGGAGAATGAATTTAAGAGGATTTGCATTGCTTCAGGAACACTTGCCTCTTCTTGCTGATACTATCTCTGCTGGTAGCATCTGCTGGCTCCCTAACCCAAAAGGTGTCTTTACCAATGTTTTTTGTCATCAAATTTTCAGAATTGGGTTTCAAAATGTTCCTTGGTTTGAACTCATATGGAAAAATACCATTAACCCCAAAGCCTCTGTCATTTCGTGGTTGACCATTAAAAACTGTCTTCAAATCAAATGTCGATGGTTTAACTCAGCTGATAAGGTATGTGTCCTTTGCAAGAATACTGATGAGAATAGGGACCACCTGTTTTTCTATTGTATTTATTCCAAGTCTATTTGGAGTAGAGTTCAATACATGGTGGATGCTGCAAATCAGGTCTTTGATTGGGAAGACACATTAAGGCGGTTCATTGAGAGGACTAAAAGTGGTAAAGCGAATGCTATCCTTCTTAAGTACATGATTTGGAGAGAAGGAAATCAAAGAATATTCAAACAAGTTGAAGAAGAAAGGCATCGACTAGCATATATAATTTTGAATGGAATACGTACTATTGTAGCGGCAAGGAAAGTAGAGCATAAGTTAACACCAGGCATGAGAACAAGGTGGCACCTCTAATGTTAGTACGTGGATATAGTTCGTTAGAACTATAAACACTACTTGTATTCTGCTTAATTTCCGTCATTTATCGAGATAGACTCGGTTCACAACTTGTTTATGCTTATTTTGAACATTTTGTAATAGTGAGCTATAGTAAATGAATCATTTTCATCTTTCAAAAAAAATAATCAAAATCCTTAGCTTTCACTGATTATCTGAACACATTTTATTAGAGTACATTATATTGACTAAACATGAAAATGTTAAAGGGTTTAAGTGATAAGGGTCAATTATCTAAATGACTAGTTCTAGTTATTTTGACAATGGTTGACCAAAGCTCAATTCTTATTAGTGGACTCTATACTCTACCTATATTAAAAATTCTAATATGGTATCAGAGCCCGTTTGTCTCGATGGCTTGAGGCGGTACCCAGTTCTGTCCCTTTGTCCAATATATTCAACACTGCTTTGGGTTGAGGGTGGTGTATCAAGAATCCCACATCGGACAAGTATGAGTACATTCAACCATTTATAATAGTGTGCAAACCTCCCCTTTTAAGCTAACTTTTGAGGGTAAGTTAGGCCTTTCAACATGATATCAGAGCAGGTTTGGTCCAAATTATTAATTTCTCAATTATCTGTATGGATATTCAGTCTCAGCGGCTCGGTCTGATTACTACTGCATTTATTTCAAATGATAAATAAATGTTCAGTCCTACTTGTATTTGAGGGGGAGTGTTAGAGTATCTCGTATTGACTAAATATGAAAATGTTAAAGAGTTTAAGTAGTAAGGGTCAACTATCTAAATGACTAGTTCTAGTTATTTTCTAAACTCAATTCTGATTAGTGAACTCTACATGTTGTCCATATTAAAAATTTTAATAAAGTAATTAAAAGAATAATTATATATAGCCCATGATCCAAGATTTTATGTACAACGGTTGTATATTTGAGTTTCTTCGAAACACTTCTCTAACATTTTGCCTTATTAATCATGACAGTGCCCATTAAATTGTGGCTTGTCGCTACAAAAACGCGCGTGCAGCCGTGCATGTGCTTTTTAAGGGGATAGTGTACGTAGTGGCCTACCATTCCTTGTCATATTAGGACCCAATTGCATTTCGGAACACTTCGAAAATTACACACTCATCTACCTACACCACAATAAAGACAAAATGTCACCTTCAGAGAAACCCTAGTTCATCATTTTGCAACTTATCTGGGAGCTCTAGGAACCACAACTTTTGACAGTGACCCCAATTCATGCCCAGTTGAGATCCCACTAGTGATCAGTTCAGTTTGATAATTTCCTGATCAGATTCCAAAGAGAAGATTGGGTTATATGTAGTTGTATACACTCTAAAGAAACAAGTCGTCATGCTGAAGTTTCAGCTGAGCTATAATTCATCAAGAGTATAATTATTAACTGTATACAACTACATATTACTGTATACAATCATCAAGAGTATAATTGGGATATAGCGATTGGTGACTGTAAATTCAAAGATATATTATTCTGTAAATTAGCACATTCTTTTAATCTTTGAATAAATGAAATCATTAACTTCAAATTTATTAACAAATGACCTACGTCAGGGTCATTTAGAAATTTTGTTGAAGTTGCTGGCATAACAAAGTCCTAAGTCTGATCTTAACCGCAGTTTATTCTTAAAACATAATTGAAATTCATTAATTATTCACTTGTCTCAGTTGTTGAATCATTTAATCGAGCAGTACCTTCGTTCATATGCAATAACTCTTATCGTTGGTAAACTCAGCAGGGTTCCTTAAGTAGTGAGAACCCGTGACTAATTCTAACACTTTTAAGGTAAAAAGAGAATATAGTTTCTTATCTGTACACCTTTAGCATTTAGTTTCTTATTTGTTCATTGAAACCCTAAATTAGGCTGGAAACTAGCTTTGATTTTCGTGGTGCCTAATGCCTATAAGCTAATGGAAATGGTCGCTTCCATAGGGTAAACGCTGTAAGTAACATGTTAATTGGTTTATATATATATAGTATCACATAATTGCTGATTCAATGATTTTAAGAACGTGAATATAGGATAGGCATAACATGCAGTTTTCCTAAAATAATCACCTCACAACTCAACAGCTACAAAAACTACATACAGCAGCTAATTAAAGAAGTTATAAGAGAAGCTGGGGTATATATGGTCATATTGTAAGGATGTATACAATTGGTAACTGTTTGTGCTAATGAATAATAGTTCTAATAATTAATAATTAATATTCCTGACAAAGAAGTGATTGTAACCAAAGTTTTAAGTAACCTTTTGCTAAAAACATTTGATGTACGAGCAATGCAAATATAATTACGATAACCATATACAGTGGAATATTGCAGCCACGAGTTGTCTATTTCGGTTCATGTCGTCAATCACAGTAACAACTGTTAGGTGGAGCCGTGGAGAACTACACACTCAAGGTGATGTGATGAAGAAGGTGACAAATTCAATGCTTACCAAAAAGGAAGAGCTGACTAATTCAATGTTCTAGTCACTCTTGTTCTGTCTTTTATGTGCAAGGACCAGAAAGAAAACAAAAGAAACAAACAAAGAGACGATAATTGTCAACAAAGGGGTACAGTCAGATGATTACACCTTATCTAGATGTTATCAAGGGGTTGGAGTACTTGGAGCTCATGAATTTGCATGTTTCAGTTCAACGAAATCTGATCTTAGAGTTCTGGGGTGCATTAGCACGTTCTTAGCAACTAGTTTTGGGAATTCTCGAAATTCCTGGGGAAGTGTTTCTTTACCATTTTTATCATATTTTGGGTATTTGGAGTGCTGCCTTATTTTGATCAAAGATCACATCAACAAAGCTATGGTCACGTCCTCATGGAACAACCCATTTTTATAGCTACCTACTCATGGCCTAGCGTCCACTTTGCCCTTAATTAAAACACAAGAAATCACTTGTTATCATTTAATACACTTCCCATTGAAAAATTAATAGTATAATTTTACGACTCTCTTATAGATTGAAAAAATATTTAATGAATGAAGATATAGTATGCTTGTGTAGGTCCACCGTAATAATCAAGCCTAGGTATTTAGTTTTGATAGCTTAGGACCACTAACTTGGCCATTCTTTTGTGCCTAATTCGCCATTACGAAGTAATTATGCATAGCAGAGAAGACAACTAAGTGCTTATTAGATGAAAACGCGCTATGTATTTAGTTGACTTTATTGTCTTGGTCTCCAATTCACTTGAAACAAATAAATACTATGATGAAGTGATCATAGATCATGTATGTGTTTAATTGCAAGGTTGTAATTAATTTGGATGCATTTTCCGATATTAGCATTTATCACTATCTTAACCTTTATGGTCATCTAAATATAACACAGTTTAGTAGAGCAAAGAGAGTGATAGTCCAGTGTATGTATATATAAATTATAAACTAATTGAGTGGATTTATGAATAAAACTTGAAGGGAAAAGGATTTGATTGTCCTTTATTTTCCCAATTCTGACAAAGTTAGCATTAATGCAAAAAATTTAACCTAAAACTGAAAAGAGCCTTTTTTTTGTTGTTGCTCGGAGTAAAGTTCTAACTTTAAGTTGGAGATCGATTGAGCTAAATGATGTGATATGATAGTACAAGTCTAATAAATATCATTTGACTTGTTTACTAGAACAATAAAACAAAGTGGCAGCAGACAAGTTTATACCATGTTCATGCTAAATTAAAGAGTTTGTACAAAGACATTGTCACCCAAGTCGTTGCTAAACTTTGAGTTCATTAAATGTTTTAATAATCATATAGGATAGCGGTGTGAAACTAAAGACTGGGAATGGGAGAGCTACCGTGATTAGTGAAGGGGTGTTGCTGGGAGTTGGGAACTGCCTCGATTAGGCAAGTAGGCTAGCATCCAATATTATGCTCACTGCACCGCGAAAGCGATGCACCGCCCAAAAATATCACACTTTTTCTGGTTTACCTTTTTCACATTCTTATATTATATAATACCATCAATCCCCTTTACTTCTCGCAAATTGTGCCCTCTCTTCGCTTGGTTTTATGTTCTCTTTTGACTCCAACGCGTGGACTGTCTCCAATTTCATAGCCAGGGCCTGCTATTGTTTGCATATCTACCAACTTAATAAGAATGGTCCAAAAAAAAAACTCGAGTCACAAGATTCTTACAAGTTGAACCGGTTCGAATGTCACTTTTGTCTAAAATAACGAGATTCCGGGAGTCCAAAAGTTTACAGAGCTTTGTTATTCTTGGTAGACGGTATATGCTAGTTCTAAAGTCCGCAACAGTATATGTTAGTTCTACAAGGCAGAACGAAACCATCAAGTGAGAAACGAACGGCTTCATATAACAATTCAGATCAAAAGTTTTACAGAGACCATGGTCCTTACTGAAAGCCTGATCTGAGTTCAAGCATCCTACAAATCCCTTTCAACTTAATCCCATGATCTTTCAGCTTTAAACATCTCGAAAATCACAGATGCCACTGGTTTTGCTTCACAGATGTTCTCTTCAGTTAGTTGTACATCATCAGCTATAAACAGGTCGTTTTCATGATGCAAGCCGTGGTTTCCCTTTCATAGAGTTCAAGTGTTGAGTGACAAAGATGACGCCCATGACAATAAGTAGGCAGCCTACCAGAGTGCTGAAGAATAGAGCACCAGGCGTCCTGGTCTGGACAAACCCGTACACCCCATTAGATGTCATGACAATGAGGTCAGTAAGTCCGTCATTTGAGAAATCGTCACAGATCAAGGCATGGGTGGGAGGTGCAGGAAGATCAATAGATGTTTGTACACTTCCCCCAGGAGATATCACCACTGCCTCTTGATGTCCTGCCACAAGGATCATTTGTTGATTGTCATGTGCCCGCAAAGAGAAAGCCTTTAAAGTGGGAACCACTCTCCCAGCTTCCATCATTCCAGATGGAGAAGCAAGATTTGACCATGTAGCATCTGTGAAGAGCCGCCATTGCCAAACGGCATCATGGCCATGCAATCCAGGAGAGTAACAAGTCACCTGAAACATTTATCAGGCACAATTATCACACCACTTGCAGCTTCAAGGCTGTACAATAGACAATGAAGACGATTATTCTATGGGGTGAATGCTACTGAATGCATTCCGTCAATCTCATGAGCTATTTTTCCAACAGAACCATACGAGTTGACATTTCTAACAATATGGTAACTATTCTGTCGAGCAGGCATTGTCCGCAAATTTCCAAACTCACTAAAAAAGTTGAGTGAGTAAAAGCAAATACTTATTGATATAGTTCTATTGTTATAATACCATGAGACAAGGTCTAGTTAGTCATACCTCCCCCCGATTGTTTAAGAATACAATATCTCCGTGACTCCCCCTGCGATGCCTATGGCCATCACTTTTTGGTATGAGAATGGGTGTTGCCACCTCTAAAGCAGACACATCAGAAAGTTGACCATAATTTCTTGAGAACTCTCCATGCTGAAACAAGTTAAATGGGGAATGATGACAGATGGAAGCATTAAATAGTTGCTCACGCACTGGCACACCAGAAGTTGCAACAGCCCAACAGGGACGCAGCACTTCCATGGATCCACTAGCAACAGTCTGCTCAGCTCCATTTCCACCAACGGCCTGATAGGAAGAAAATGAAATATTTCTATTACTAATTAACACCAAAACTCCCAACCATTTTTGGAAGGAAAGCATATTGCTTTATGCTTTTACATGAGAACGACAATAACGCTAACAAAGGTAACATCATCTTATCCACCTTTTGAATCTTACACACAAAGACTTGAACAAAAATGTGGGGAAGAAAAGGATTCAAATTAGATAGCTTTTCTACTTAAAGATGGTGCTTATCACAATAAACAAGACCAAACAGTAGTGATTCTAAGTTTGGCATAATGAAAGAATCAGTTTCCACCGTCCCATGTTAGAGAGTGCACCATTAATTTAAGATCCGGGAAACAAATCCTATTAAAGAGTTGCTATTGCAATTTTAATTGAAATAAGTACAGATTTCGGAGTCAAAAAGCATATTCAATTTACCTGAACGTGATCAAGGACTCCATCTCCATTGACATCAGCATGAAGCCCACCTTCTTGGAGATGAAGCTGTTGAAGTGGTGAATTTTCAGTATGTTTGGCAATGAATCATGCAGTATTGGACATGACATAAACACACAGTCAAACAAAAGCAATTCAAAGGGATACTAAAAATTGGCATTGAATGAAAATTGTGCTGCAGGATAAGTGATAATAAGGAGTTTTCACACAAAATGCTTTTGATAAAAACCACCATCTCTAGTATTATGATAAAACAATAACATAACTTTTGACGTATGTTGACCTTCCCAACCCAATTAGGGGATTTTAACAAGAAATGGCCCAGCAAATTGCCAATTGAACAGTCTAACAAAATGAAAAATCATCACCTAGCTTAAGAGTTACCTTGCAAATGGTGCGACCAGATGCTAAATGAACAGCTTCTATCCCTTCTTTTAGGTGAGCTACCACAACATTAGGAACCCACCATAGCTGAGTGTAGTTTGTTATGGTTGGAATATAAGGTAATGCCTGTAACAGCAAAGCAACACATCAAACAAAAGACTTGAAATCTATGAGATAGATTCACATTGGAAAATTCCACAAGTCATATCCCACAGCTCTGAAGACCTCAACCCCCAGCGAGGTTTTAGGGAGTTCCTACATCTTCTCATAATTTATTTTTTCCCTAACCAATAAAAAATTGAATTGTACCCAAAACAGTGAGAATGTACCCATTCTTGAAGATGATCGTTATAACTAAGGAAGTAGTTATTGGTCCAAAATCCAAATGGTATAAAATGAACCAGACCCACAAACTATAAATTGCACATTTATCTCATATATTTGACAGGACTTGAAATGGTTCTTGCACAAACTGCACACATATATTTCAGTAGATTTTACCTTTCTAGATTTTGCTGAGCCAGCATATTTAGCAGCTTTTCCAATCAAATTTGAAATCTTTTTGGTTGAATCTTTCCCAGGAGGATGATTCTCCTCAGGCTTGTGAAAAGGGTAGTTTGCAGTCTTTCCAGGTGCTTTTTTCAATGCTTTTCTTTTGTGACGCCTGAAGTGCGCCAGCTGCAAGATGGTGTCCTCTCTCCTATCCTGATATAGACATTGAAGCACCAAATTCACTCTAACAATCTTAATTATACTACCTGAATCATGGAAAGAGTAGTTCTGAAATGCTTACCCAGTGGTGTGGCATAACTCCCAGAATTGATTCCCTGAATTCTCTGCATTCAAACTAATGTTCAATTTGCATAAGCAAGCTTTTGTTTCGAACAGAGCAATAATGCAATTAGCAAGCACATGGAAGAAAAGATTAATAGAGTTGGATAGAACATCCCCATCCCCACAATCCACTTCTCCCAATAACAGCTTTTGCGAGTTGGTCTTAATTGCAGAGGAGAAAGACTTAAATGAATCAAATAAGCTGTTCAAGATTATGCATTTGGAAAAACAATGAATTACAGCTGCGAAAGGATAAAATGGTGAAAACAACCCTAACAAGCACAGCTGTTGCAATGACTTGTTATTGACTTCCTATCAATCTTATGAAATATGATTACAGAGATAATTATCACTGACATGAATTTGATGTCATACAATCCTTAAGAAATTACATAAGCAAAGCTTTTGAATTTGAAATGTCATCAGTGCATACCTCTCCAGGATGTCTTGTATTTAAAGCCTGCACATCAAGCTTGTAGTTATGTTGTGGAATTAAGTGAGATCCATCTGAAGATTGCTCTTCGATATTCTGCATCACCAAAATGTTGAAACAGAAGACAATGATATCAGTAAAGGTAGCAATGCTATAATTTGTCACTGTAGGTATTCTCATTAATTAGATACTAGCACAAAAAGATAAATTCCAGTAAAAAAAATATTGCACAAAGTGCTTGTTCACTGTAACATGTACTCATTCATTTGTCTACACTACAACTATTTCACATAATACACTAATTTCTAATTCCTAAATGTTCATTGCATATTTCATTTAACTATTGAAGCAATGCAAAATTCCCTGTACATGATAATATATTTGCTATCAAGACCTTATTATCCAAATCTAAACATATGTGCAAACAGGATGAACTGCAAGTTTAACACATAAATCCCACCTCAATCTTTCGACTCCAGCGGAGTTCACCACTTCGACCAGCAAATGCGAAAAAGGCAAAGTGGCGTAGATCCACAGATCCAGAATTCTCTGAGGCCTGTTAAGAATAAAATGATTGCTAAATATTCCACTTCTAAAAAACCAAAAGAAACAAATGACAGCAACTTGTTCGTCCTGGTACTATCAGTCAGGCATTGGACAAGAGGATAATCAGTGCACTGTAATGAAAGGGAACCAAATACTTGATAAGGTCATATTAGAATCAAAAGTGCACAAGAAAATTTTATGCAACATTTGTTCAATAGTTCAAAGCATGATCAAGAGTGCTTCAGAAACTTGCATGCCTTCTACTCCCAGGTAATAATACTTAGCTGCCAAAAGATGTATAACTAAAACAGAAGCAGATGCATATAAAGAATTTAGAATCACAGTATCATCACCTCTTTCTCACTTGCACTTCTTCTATGCAACTCAGCATTTTTCTCAGCTATGCCAATCTCTTCAAAGGGATCCAAGTAAAGCTGAAATGGAAGCAAAACATACACAAAAGACCATCAATTAGTTATGAGGCTGTGCTTGGATCATAAAATATTAGTCACATCCAGGAACCGACACATTTTTATGTAGTTTGATTACCATCAGCTGGCACATGAACCACAATGAGTCCACAAAATCTGACTACTAACAGATACAACAGAAAAAAATATAAAATGGTACAAACAATAGAAAAATTGGTATGAAACCAAGAAAACAGGAAAAGGAAAATCAAAAAGGGAATTTAACAGTAAACTCTATTCAAGTTCAGCAATGAAAACAGTTGAAAAGATCAAATGTGCGACATGGTTTATATATGAGGAAATGTTGCACAGCACAAGCTCTCAAAGGCCATTTCCATCTACTCCTCAAGCTAGCATGTAACGAGTGAAGAATTTCTGAAACCAGATAACTTATTTACCCATTTCAGAGGGATGAACACAGAGGAATAAACAGCCTAAGTTTCTCTTGGCTCGTGCTAAGTTCAAATGGCTAAAAAAAAGATAAATGCAGGTAGTAAAGCATACGGTCAAATTTGCATTCCAAGTCTATAAACTTTGTGGCTAAGTACATACCAGTATCCAAAGTAAGGAAAACAAAAAAAACTTACATGAGGCTGTTTCTCCATTCTCCCACCAACAATAATTAGTCCTGTATCTGTGTGCTTCAGGGTGTAATTACTTATTGAAATTGCAATTTCCCTATGGTGTGCATTATGCGGAAAATCCTCCTGCATACAAAATGAATCACCAAAGTTAGAACAAACTACAAAATGCGCAAATCCCATTACAGAATAACATCACCACAAACCTGCAGATTCTTCTCCCAGAGCTTGTTGAGGTTGTGATCAAAGCACATCACTGACCAACCCGAAGTAACAACCACCAAAACCTGCTTCAGTGGCTGTCCTTGCGTATAACTTTTATCAATAACACCAGTGGCCATAGCCACTGCACGCCTACCAGATGCAACACGGACCTTGTCAGGCAACAGTGAGACCTCAGTAATCACTCTCGCTTCGCTGAAACCCTCGTCCACTCGCCTCGAGTGCGGCTCCAAAATCTAATATACATTAATTACAACAAAAATGAGAAACAGCTATCAAAAGCCATAAAAAAAAAATTATGGAAATCAATAGAGAGGGACCTGAATTTTGGCGTCGTGAGTGGCGACAAGAACTTCTTTCCTGCCATCACCGTTAAGATCGGAGACAATAGCCGGAGGGAGGCGTTCGGCTTCGTATTTGATTGGGTAATCGTCGAAAAGATGAAACCACGCCTCTCTAAACTGGAAATCACCCTCGTGCTGAGAACAAACCATGGGATCAGAAAAATGAAATCGCGGAAGGAAACATTCTTCAGCTTCTAGGGTTTAAGAGACCAACCTGGAGAGAGAAGAAAATGGCGAATGCGCAGAGCATGAGAATAGCCAAATCTCGTTTCCTCATAATGGATTGATTTCAGCGTCCACTCGTTCTATTCACGGGATCGAATTTCTGGCCAATGATTCCTATTCCTCGATTTTCAGTGACTACAAACTCTACCTAGAATGAAGAAGAAAAGAACGAAGACTACAGTGTATAGCTTGCTTGGAGGACAATATAATTTATTCTGTAGTTAACTTCGACACGGACGGTGCCGTTTACCGTTTAATTGATCCAAGCCTGTGCCACCGATTTTTATCAGACTTGTCCCCCATACAACCAGTTTTTCAGTTTTGGAATAAAATTCCCTGACCGTTCTGTTAATACTTAATGTCGGTATGGAAAATGTCGGAAATTACTCTAGTGAAGCTCACAAATTTAATTCAGGATACAAGAACAAGAGGGTGATTTTTTTAATTTATATTTAATTATTTTCATATAGATTATATAATGTATTAAAATTAAATAAATTTTAATAAAAGCTGTAAATTATTGACAAACGATTTGTTTAGTGGCTGAGTTCGGTCGACCAATTGAAAAGCTTTAGTGACATGATAATTGAAATGAAATGATAACTAAATTCAATATAAATTCTGTACATCTTCAGGTCTGTACTAGCTAATATTACTATATTCAAGGACCTGAAGAACCAAGGCGACTAGCAAAAGAACAGCCAAGTTGCATACACAGTTCATTAGAATGGCTGCATATATCTACAGATTGGACGGGCAAAGCTGCTTGCTCTACTCATCCTGCCAAGTTAATGAACTCAGAAATTTGGAAATCTTGTACTTATCATAATGCCTTTTCTGTCTGTTGTTTCATTATCTTTTGCTTCTTTCTAGTCTCCACGTGTGCAGAAAGTTGGGCACACTTCAGCTTGGCTTGTTCCAACTCTTTTTCCAATTCCTCAACCTAGTTTCCCAATCCAGAAGCCGAGTGAGTACTTGAACATGCAAAGAACAGACTTTTACAACTAATTACACCTACCGTCTTTCTCAATTCAGTCTCCTTCTGATCATGTTCTTCACACCTGTAGACGATTGTAATTGTTGCATTACAATACAAAAGCACAGATAAAAGCGAGAATTCTGAACTCATCAGCTACTGTATAGCACTAAAACAATCAACTGCCTTTAACCAGCAAGTTGACATTACTTCCTTGTATCTATATTAGATACAGAGAAATAATTAAGAGGAAGAAATTGAAGCACTTGTCCAAGCTCAACAATGTAATTGGTGTTCGTTGCCGCTTTAGTCTTTGCTCAACCATAGGAATCCTTTTATTTGTAGGTGAAAATGGTCAAGACTCAAGACTAAATGATTCTATTCTAAACTATAAACTACTAGATTTAGTGATAGAAAGTACCTCATGAAAAGTTTCAAGTTTTCGTCACATATCTGTTCAACTGACATGGACCCTATATTTTCTGATATGACTTCAACAGATGATCCCTGCCAGGAAATGAAGAAAAATGAAAAACTTGAAGTGCACACACACAGAAATCTAAAAGATAAATAATCGGACACATATGTTGTCCTCTGGGATAAAATGAAGTGACTATTAGATAACAAATTTCTTTGGAATTCTGCATCTGTAATTGCCAACCTGACTTTATACGAATCAAAGAAAAGTCGGAAAAAAATGACAAATTTCAAGGGGCCATTTTCTCTCTCCTGATCTCATGCTTTAACATGTACAACTAGAGCTTGTTCATAGACCAAAATCCTAAAGCAGGTACTTCTTGACTGGCACCTAAAAGTTAAAAGCCACCCTTGACTGAATTGAACAGTACATAATTAGAGAAAATTAATGTTTCAGAACCTTGATCTCTACAAGCTCAAGGTATGCCCAAACACCACGGAGTTGCAGATCATATTCCGTGTTTTAGAGCCGGATATACATAGTAATCAGATGCACGATAGGAATCAATGAGGCAGCTGTGCAGTACAAAAGGAATATGGTTCTTACAGCTGCAAAACCTATCGGCGGTTGTTCTGCAAGATGGTCGCCATGATCTAGATTCCCTCCTTGGAAATCAGCTGAAAGACTAACATCATGCTGGTTAGAAGGCAACTGCTTCTGAAATTTAGCTCCATGCTCCTTTGGCACATAATGGCTTCTTGAACCAGGTGGCTGATACCCGACTAAGTGGCAGTGTTTGTTCCTGGCAAAATTCTCATATTAGCTTTCAAATTTCTTTCGGAGATAACATAAAAGTGATTTTATGAGTGTGTGGATCTTTCCTTCTGTTTATCCTGCGTAAATATTGGCTCATAATAATAATATGAAAATCTGCATCACACTTTTAACATTTGACACATCATAAGCGTGCCAGATATAGAACATCTTTGCTCTGTGATCTTAGCTTTAGCAAACCATGAATGGAACGGATAAAATTTTGAAACCTCCTTTACGCCTGTTACCTCTGTTATATAGTAGGCACCATTCTTACTTGAGCTTAACATACAAAAATGGAAAAGGCAGAATATCTGTTGCAAGTTAAAAATGTTATATGAATTTTGATAGGAAACATGCATGAAAAGCTACATTTGTGTGGATGGGAACCAAATAAAGGAAATAAAGGAAACACAACTATATGTCAAGTTTTTACAAATGAAAGGAAAGAACTATAAATATCATCTCAATAACGTGGAGGGACTGATAAGAGTAGGGAATGGGAGAGAAGGTGGCTGAAGATCCTTTGCCGGACTGCAAGAACTTTGGTAGGAAAAGGTTTTCCCTGAAAAACTTTTTACGGGACACTATTGCTGACACAATAACCTCTATACGAAATACTGATATGGATAGAAAGGAACTGCTTGAATAGCATCTACTAATATCACCGAAAACCTTATCAAAATACTTTTACGAGAAGGTTGCATTCAAACATGCGTTTGAGTCACACTCCATGTTCTGATAAATATTTACCATCCGAAAAGAGGAAAAAACGGAGTCTATGTCTAAAAAGGTTAGCAAACAGTTACAAACCAGTATTCCATCAGTATTTGCTTCAGTTTAGATTCCAGCCGTATAAAGAGTGATGACCTTTCAAAATCCTGCTTATCATGTGCTGGTTCAATAAAATTGGCTTCAAGAACCCCTGTAGCATAAAGTGAAGTAGTACATGTATACAATTTTACTGAAAAATCATTAAAAAGATAACAGAAATCTAGAGAAGAAGGACAAATACCAACAACACCATATCCCTTTGAAGAACCACCACCAGTGACTTTCCAGTAAGGCTGCAGTCAGTTAAAGAATAAACATATTGAATTAATGTAAGTCACATGTTGCTAATTTACTTTACCCAAGGCATCAAGGACACTTCATGCAGGAAGCAATCAGAAGCATCTAAGTTTCTAAGCAACAACAGTCATCCATATCAAAATTATATATACAATTCCAAGCCTGAGATATCTATGTTCCAATTTTAAAAGCTTGAAACCAACATAGTATCAGAATTTACCCTGATTAGGCGATTTTTATGGTACACGTTGAATCCAGAAACCGATAGAGAAGGTGCCTCCTTGATGAATCCAATGGTTGTTTCTACAGTAGCCTTAAATGCCCCAAATAGATGCAGGAGAGATGAGAAAACATACACTTTTCAGGTCAAATGGTTCCACATGAAAAACTTCAATACTTTGGTCCAATAGACAACCAACATTTAAGCTTTTAGAACCTCAACAGAGAAATTTTATAAGAAGCAAATTGAGAATGTGAAAGTGATAGCGCATGAGCTTTTAATTATTCCCTGGAAACAATATATGTTTAAAAAAGTATGTACTGACTTACTGAGGGAAAAAAAAAAGGAACAAAGTACTGGCTGTCAGACGTGTAACAGCACAAATTGCTTTCTTCCCAATATATAAATGAAATGTTTGTCATATATTGCTCAAGGATACAAGTTCCACTAAATAGACATTTTGAAACTGCAACAGCATCAGCTTTCTTAAAATAATGCATTTGACTTTCAATGCTGCATCAATGAGAAAAAAGTTGCAAAATGCAACTTCATATCAATCTCTATATGCAAGGTGTGAACCGATCATGAACAAATTCCTGCCTGTCGATCCATTGTCAGGAATTCTAAATGCTTCTTATCATTACTTCGCACCTCAAAGGAATTTCAATCATTTATAAACCCCGTTAACGTTCCATATTACAAATTTACGATTGTCTTGTACATTGTTCATATCTTGTGCTAAATGTGTTATCCATCTATAATAACCTGATAAAACTGGACCAAACTCCACCCTCAAAAGCACCTTAATAGGAGAGGATTACCTAAGCCTCATAAGGCTTGTTAAGCTGTTTTCCTAGTTGATGTGGGTCACTGATACACTTTAACACATTCTTGTTCATGCCTACGAATAGACATTTGATTCATAAAGTTTGCAGAATTGAACAGCTATGAGTCGCCCACCTGAATACTTGTGGAAGGCCCAACATCAAATTAGGAATGGGTCTGACATCATAATAAAACTGAACCTAACTCAACTACAACAGTCACCTTAAGGTGAGGATGATTGTCCAAGCCTTATAATGCTTGTCGGGCTCTCGCTTTTAGTCTACATGGGATATTGGTACACTTTAACATAACTTATAACATGACCATGAGTACGTGTTACATAACAGGCTGGAAAGATGAGGCAATTGTTGATCACTGATGGAAGAGAAAAGGATTAACTTCAATACTAAGGGGAAGAATTTTAGTATAAGCATTTAAGCATCAATTACCACAAGGATTAAATGGAAGCCCATGGTATTACTGCAGCTTGTGGCATTGTGCAGTGAAATTATGACAGACATAAAAGAGAGAAGATTCTAAGAAAAGGAGATGGATGATAACATCCAGTGATCTTACCTCATTCGATGTCACTGCCAGCTGAGGTCTGTAATTTACTGTTTTAGCAAATTTCAGTTCATCTGCTATAAAAAATTGCTGTACAGGCTTGCCCCTTAGAATAACACTAAAGTTTGTGAACTTTCTTAGGTACAAGATTGATGCATAAGCCTAGTCAAAAGGAAGATTGTTTGTTCAGGTCAAAAAATGTTAACAGAGAATAGTAGAAAACAAACAAAAATGAAATAGAATTCTTACCCTCAACGAATAGCGGATGCGGTAGGAGATATGAGACTGAAGCTCAACAATCTTTTTGTGTAGTTTTATTTGGCCTCCACAACTAGCTTCATCCCTGAGTCGTATATCCTAAGTCAAAGATAAATGAAGAACCATAAATATTTCCATGTGACAAATAAAAACTCAATATACGAGTTCAACATAAAGTTGTTGTTATCAATAGTTAAAATTTTTCCGTATATGGAGATAAAGATATGTCTTTATTTGATATAGGCAAAAGGCACGAATTTCCTCCAACGTCTTCTAGAAAGTCTAAGTTAGTCCCTACTGTTATTTATGGTTTCACATTACACCTTAACATTTTCAAAATAATACTAGTAACACCTTAAATCCTAACATTAATCTTAAAAATGACTTTTTAAGACATTAGCTAAAGGTGTGATTTTCACCTTAACATTTCACCAGAGGTCTAAGTAAGTCGCTGCCATTATTTCTGTTACCACTTTTGCATCTTATTCAGGGTGCAATAAGTACTATTTTAGTAACGTTATGGTACTTCCAAAGTGGTACCAAAGATAACAGTAGAGACTTATTTGGACCTTTTGTGAAACGTTAAGGTACAAATACACCCTTGGCATTTGATATACAGTATATCTTCAATACACAAGATTGTACACAAGAGAACATGTTGAAATAAAAGACTCAAAGTTGCCAAACACAACAATGAAAATTGCAAAAGAAAAAAGAAAGATGTCACGAGACATATTTTAAGTTGTAAACCACAAGAAATAAATTAGTTCTAGTTTACAAGAGAAGCATCAATATATGCTAGAATATTCACCAAACAAAACAAAACAATATATGACTTTGTTTTAAGGTTTACTGCTAACTGATAAATAAAAAATCAAAACAAGGATGATCAATCTACTACTTGATTTCTAATGTTTAGGCTTTTGAAACTAGTAAAGAGTAAAGACAAGAGGCTAGCAAAAAGATAGGAAAAAATGAGACTACTATATGTCCCATAGACAAAAAGGTCTTTGGTTACATTTAGATGTCACTAGCCCTCAGTAGCATACTAATCAAGTTATGTTGCAAGACAAAATTATATTTGTTCCTTGAACATAGTTCAAAATTTAATAACACACCAAAGCAAACACAACATACCTCATCATCATCATCAAAACTCAGTTCGTACACACCTTCATCATTCAACCATAGGTTGTATATTAATATTCTTGTACCATGTGGTCCAATATCCTCAAACTGGTAAACAAAAACTAATCAGTGCAATCAAAGAAAATGCAAACAACATCAATATGCTAGAACTTTTATATTGTTGCGATTAAGAATTTAAAACAATGATTAAAATAGTCTGTAAGGCATTATCTATGAGTAGGCAATGATACCCCAAGAAACCAAAGATGGCAACAACCTAAACCCTGTTGGTGATTATTTGTATGCAAAATTAAGCATATGAAGTTGTATTTCCAATAAACTACAAAAAGTCATCAGGAATGCAAATAACGTGTAGCGTGCAATAAAAGATGTGAACAACATCCACACACTAGAACTCTTATACTGTTGTGTTTAAGAATTAAAAACAGCAATTATAATTCTCTGTAAGGCATTATCTTGTGGGTATGCAACAATACCCTAGGAAGCTAGAGATGGCATCAATGCAAACCCATTATTTGTGATTAATTGTACGTAGAAATTATGATCAAGAAATTGCATTCCCAAGAAACTACAAAAAGACATCAGGAATGTAAATAACACATTAAGGGTGCTAGTAACATTTGACTTCTAAAGTTTCATTTAGGTCAGTGAGAACCAAAGGAGCATCAATCACTTTGTACATATCAACTTTTCTATCAAGTTATAAATGATGCATTCTAGGAAAGGTAAATTAAACTTGATAGGTGAAGTTATTTAAACTATTAGTCAGCAGAAATTATGCATGCAGGTAGATTAGACTTTTAAGGCATTGAATAAAGTTTAGCATTATATGACTAGACCCTGCAGTAACACCTTCAAATGGTAACTACATCATACACTAGAAGTGACTGCAAGTTATGGAATCACTATCAATCCAACCAACCTGCTGCAAGAGTTCATCCTTTGATGTAAAAGGAGACCATTCAAGGATTGTTTTCAAGTTTGAAGACCAATCATCCTGTGAGCTATAAATAATGGGTTCTGCCCAATGGCCAGATATGTCAAAATCAATCTGAAAAATAAAGAGAAAGGAACATATGAGACAATAATGAATGTATTAGTTTTGATGATGAGTTTATTTCAAAATTATCCAACGTGAGGACAGATACCATTGGAACAATAACGTCATCCTGCCCTGTTTTCCTCAAGAAGGTATAGGATAGAAGTCCAACACTTTGAAATGCCTTGCTACAGAATAGATGTCAATAGAAAGGTGCTAAAGTTCAAAACCAGATAAAATACAGATCATAGCAATACTCCAACCCCTTTCACCTCAAATATCAATAACTTAAAGGATGACAAAGAAATCTGCTTGCTACTTAATAAATAAGGAATATCTAAGAAACTAATCCAAATCACAATTTCTGTATATCATTAATGATTTCAAATAATAATATCTGTCAAAAGATAAGTGATCTTCAGATAAGTCAAAGTTTTATCCAGTACATTCCCAAATTGTCAGATGTGAACTCAATCACAATTGAATTTGGAATTACGCAAAATGAACAAATATCAGGGGAAAAGCCTACCTGCCACAAGTTGAACAACTGAAAACAATTACATCCGCTCCCAATCTCATGGTACTGGTTTTGAATCCATTACCATCTGCAACCATACATATCTTTTCATTCATATAAAGATCTAGAAGCAGAATGCAAGTAAAACAGACTGAAAAAATTGTCAGCATAAGCGAGGTGAAGAACTCAAGAAAAAGGATTTGCAACATGCCATGATCTCATCTACCTTAACATGAACATTATAAGGCGTTGCTTAATAGTGTGCTCGTCACGAATAACTATAAATCTTTTAGGAATCACCGGCTACAGTTAGGAGAATGGTAAAAGAAGGAAGACTTATATGTTTGTAAGAATTACTAACACATCTGTGTTCAAAGCTATCTTTAAATAAGAAGGGTAGACAAATTACATTGCCCAATTGTTGTATTAGACTTCTTTGAAGAATAACCCAAGCTCATGCATTTCCGTAGAGCAGCAGGATCCATGCCACCACCATCATCTGACAAAGCATTCCCCAAAATTTTAAGTTATGTGGTTATAGTGAGAAATGGAGCACATCTAAAAAAGAAACAAAGCAAGTTCATCTTCAAGCTCACCTTGGAAAACCAGAGCAGGGGAATTATCCTTTGCGATAACAACTTTGTCGACCTTCACAAAGGTTGCACCATTATGAATCTGAATTAAGGGCAGACATGAAAACATTGTCATGAACACATTGATCAGACAAGTTCATAAGAAACAGAAACTAATCAAGTAAAGCATGTAAAAAAAACTCGATTTATACCTCATCAACAGCATTATCCAATAGTTCAGCAATTGCTACCAATTAAAAGAAGAGATATGTAAACAAGAAGGAAGTGATAAAAACGAGTATCAAATTCAACAATTAATTTATACTTCTTAAAAGAACAGGCTAACCTCCAAATGCCCATTTATGTGAAGTCGCGTTAGAGTGCAGAAACTTGGGATGAACTCGTGCGTGTTCCAAATCAACTGTAAATCACCAAGATTAGAAACCGAAAATTTATGTGTACAGTTAAGACGCGCTAGAACAAACAATTGAAGGAAGACGAAACTGACCTACAGGAAGAGGCTTCCTGGAGGTGGGGGCCACGTAAAGGCCTCCAGCTTTCCAGAAACTACGAAATTCGAGTGTCTGATCGGCCGGAGAAACCAGCTGCGAGGTGGATTGAGTTTGCGGTGCCGCTTTTGGATTCGAGGATTTTTGGACCGTCTTGACGGAGTCGTCGTCGTCGTCGTCGCTGCTGTCAATCTCCACCACCTCAATCGGTGGCTTTTCTGTTTTAGGTGGCATTTCTAAGACCTGTAAGCGAAAGAGTGTGGAATTCCGGTCAGTGTTTCCAGTCACCGACGGTTAGCAAACGGCGGAAAGAACCTAAATGTTCTGCAAGCTCATACTAATTCTCGAAAAGGCAGTGATTAACATACGACGTCGATTGGACCATCTGTAATATGTTTCAAAAAACTGAATAGGAAGAATTTTGGCTGAGGTCGCGTGGGCCTACCTCCAATAGGCATTGCTGGTTTTGAAAGAATTATTGTACGCGAGTTTCACTAACGATTGCTTGCTCAATTTACAAACAGCAGGAGCTCGGTTCACAGAAAAGAAATAGAAATGTATATACTGAAAAAGAGAATAAATATAATATGATGGTTAATTAAGATAAAGAAATAATTACTATTATTATTGATGGTATTGGTTTGTTAAAAATTTCGATAAATAAAAATTTGTTTTGTTTTATATCAATTTTTAAATATATTTTAATTAATTATATTTTATGCACCCTATTTATAATGGCAAAATGTTTAAAATCAAGTATGTTATGGTATTTCCTTTCCAATAGCTCTCGAAGAAAAAATACTCCAATATTTTCTTACATCAACATATCTTTAGTTACATAATATCCTCAAAATATAGTTTAATAATCTAAAATATTGTACAATTTATTAACATAACCATAATATCCACCATTCCATTACTATAGTAAAATTAAGTAATATAGTTTAATACAATTTGCATTCCTCCAATAATGCAAATGATGTAAAATATTACAAATATACACAATACCTTAACCAAAAGCCTTCAATTGATGTAAAATAACCAGGTTAACACTACAAACTTTGTTTGCATCATAACTACAAAATTCCCAACTAATACAAAATAACCTGGTTAAGCAACATCAATTGCATCATAAGTTCATAATACTTACAAAAATATTAATATGCTTCATCGAATGATTCATAGACTAGAAGATAGATAGAGGAATCCAAGTAGAAAAGATTTTTTTAAATGACTTAGCAAAGTGAACAAAACCTGAACTTTAGCAAGATCATTACAAAATAACTTAGAAACTTACCGATATCTATTTGAGATATGCCAATATTAAGAAGCTCACTGATAAGCTCTTGCATCTTCTCATTAGTTAGAGAATCAGATTTAGACTCCACAATCAAAGCATTTGTAACAGCTGCATATTGTGAGGCCATTTGTTCACAAATAGACTGAAACTTAACGGTGAAGCCGTCTAACCTTGACTCAATAGTATTCTGAAGTGTTGCTGGTCTTTTTTCTTGTAAGAACTTTCCTTTCTTGGTGACAAGTTTTTTATCCTTTTTATTCCATGGGTGCTTAAAGGAATAACCTAGGATATTTATGTATCAAATACCACAACAAGTTCATCTTCATTGTCCGATGAATAACATACTGTCATATTCTTTGGGCTATTAGCCTTAGCACTTGTTTCAGCTATATCCTCAGCTTTGAGTCTCGTCGCTCTATCTTTACCCCACATTATGTCCAGTTTTTGTAAATATGAGAATTTAAAGTTCCACATTCCAATTGCATTATTGTGATTATGTAAAAAAGAATTACAAGAAGAAGAAGGTTAAAAATCTAATAACAAGAAAATGTTATAATTATGAGAAAAGAAACTAACAGACGTATCCAAAATTTGGAAGCAACTGCTATTTTGGAGTGTACTGTGAGTAGAACGAGATGGTCTCACTTCATTGTTTGTTATTTGAATTTTTGTATTATATGACTATTGAATGATTATGTAGATGTGTTTGCTTATGTCGGTTTCCGGGCAGAAGGTCCGATGATTGTGATGTTTGATTTAGATATTGAAGCACTATTTGAATGTGAATTGGATGAACTATGTATACTTAATGTGAGTGTTAAAAGTGTTAGGAATATGTATTTGCATATGAATGAAAGTGTAAATTCTTAACTTTAATGTTGAATTCCGGACTAAAGTTCGATGATATGAGAACGTGACTGAATGGGATATGCAATTGTGAGTGATGTATTCCATTGCATGAATGCATGAAATATAATGGCAGTTGTGACCAGAGTAGCCAACGATTAGAGCTTAAAGCTCAACG
>JAOSBP010000204.1:20044709-20055348 GCA_027563825.1 Erythroxylum mucronatum
AACCTAAGCAAAACGACTCAAATGTCAAAACCATCAAAACGAATCGATTCTTTTTCTCATCAATTTCCTTTAAATATGAATTCATCTAATACACAAAACATACATTAAAACACTCATTCAAGTTCATTTAATATTTCTAAATTCCACTTAAAGATCGGGGTCCAACAATGATTTCTTTCCATATTTTGAAGATGAAAAAGAAAGAATTTGTTCAAAAAGTCATAAATGATTTGTCTCCATTAACCTCACTAACTCCATCATAATAAGCATCTCTATCTTCATCAATAAGTATAGGACCTTAAGGATACTAAAGATATAATGAATGTTATGATAATCTTAATTTATTTTGTTTACTTAGAAATATTAAGCATTTAAATTTTAAAGATGCTAATAAAAATGAGGAGTGGATTCATGCAACGAATGAGGGAATTTAAGCCATGAAAAGTAATGAAACACAGTAACTAGTTCTTGTCCAAGTGTCTATTAGGCCATTAAATTAAATGGATATAAAAAATCAAGAAAAATGCGAAAAATGAAGTGGAGAGATACATGATAAGGCTTATTATCCAAGAGTACAAGCAAAAGCAAGGTATTGACTGTAGAAAGGTCTTTGTCTATATTTCTCGTATGTAAATAATTCTTTTATTAATATATCTTGTTGACGAAAAATCATTGCAGAATTCATCAATTAAATTTCAAGTTTACTTTCCTTAATGTGTTTTTAAAAAAAAGTTTATATTAAGTAACTAATAGGATATATGATTGAAGGTCAAGAAGATAATTTGTTAAAAGTTAAATAAAACTTTATATGGATTTAAACAAGCGCCAAGAGTTTGGAATAACATAATGAACAATTATTTCTAAAATGATGGTTTTAATATAAGCTTATACGAAGACGCCCTTTATATTGAAAATGACAAATATGATTTTTTTTAAATTTATATCTATGTAGATAATCTTATCTTCACAACCAATAACCTAAATATGTTTGAAGAGTTTAAAGATTTCATAACTTGAGTGTTGGACTCCATTTCCGGAGCCCAACATTCGGAGTCATAAAACGTGATCTTCATTATCCCATATTTCTGGAGTCCAACTCTTGCTCTGATACCAAATAATGTTGGGCCCGGGTCCCGTTCCCTAAGTCGAGGCGACCGCTCCAAGCCATCGGGTAAGGATCACAAGAGGGGAGGGTCAAAAGGATTCAAATTCAAAGGATTGGCAGCGTGTATAGTGGCGGGTTCGCCGCGACGAATGCCTCGCGGGAGAAGTTCGCCCCAGTCAACCTCTGGCTTTGCCGCAGCGAGCCCCTAAGATCCGAAATCCAGACTCCCAACATTCAAACATTCTAAACAAACACATACATGCAATTCTGTAATTCAAACCATCCAACCCACCCACCAGATAAACATAATCATACATAAAAGAAACTTCATTTCATTACTAATTCAAAAGAGTTTGAACAACTTTAATTACATATTATCATACACATCAAAGCTTAATACATAATACAAAAGGATGCTCAATGTTGATATGCCTATGTAGCTATCCAAAATAGTCACTAACTTAGTACAAAAGTCTCTAACTATTTTGGAGTTTTCGATGCCTTGCAAGGTTCAACAATAGTCTTGTTCTACTCCTGAGGAGTGGAAAAATAGTGGGTTGAGCTACACAGCTTAGTAGCTAATATGTTTATAGCCATCGGTAATTAGTCACAAATTTAAGCAAATGTATATATGTATATACTCCATCTCATTTATATATAGCAATTCAATCAATTCAACAATTCTAGTGCAAAGTCTCAAAGTTAAACATGTTATCACATAAGCATCTAGTATAATTACTCAACCATTCATGCATAACTCTAAATCATTTATCATGCACACTAAATTAATAAAATGCACAACCAAATGGCTTGAGAGTTCCATGGAACGAAATGGAGAAATCGAAGTTTACACCATAAACGAAATGAGTCCATTTTTCGAATCTCATAAGCCACAAGCAGGCAGCCAGGAGAAGGCTTTTGTCAACGTACACGTGACGAACGAAATGGTTCCACTCTTGCCCAAACAAAAACACATATTCATGCTCAATTCATTTTTTCGTATGCTCATACTTTCATGCTTTTTCTTCTTTTCATTTATACAAAATGTTATAACCTCTTTCTAGGTATAACATAATCACAAATCATCATGCATTATCAAATCTTCCCCACAATTCAAAATTCATGCAATTTAGACATACACACACCTAGGCAAGAATTTGCTCAATCACACAATAACTATAAATACATTACCCACCTAATTTCGCTTAAAAATCTAAGCTTAATTGTGCCATTCCTCTTGCTCTCGGATAGGGTTTTCCTGGTTTCTTAACACAAACCAATTTTCCATTTAATCCAAATTCAAATGAAAATTCATAAAACTTCAAAAATCAAATGCTAAAATTGAACTATAACCCTTCCAAAAATCTAGACCTTTAGGTCAATTTTCTATGATTATTCTGATCAGGTAAACGAAGAAATTTGATAACACTTTTTTCTAGAAAAATGTTCCCTATTGTCTTGAGTTTCTAATGACACCAAAATTATTCAATTTGGTTCAGTAATCTGAAAGTTATACTGTATACATTTTTGGACTATTTTTATACAAAAACGACATTCTGTGCTCAACTTTCTTCCAAAAATTGAAACTCTTAGAGACTAAATTAAAACTTGATGTTTTTATACAATTTGTATTAATATGTCTCTAGTTTACTCAAAATTAAGAATCACTCCATTTGGAAAACTACAGAATAAGTTATGCCTAAAATACTGAAGCATATTCAAGTTGTGCTGGATAAGACTTCGCCGTGACGAACTTTTCCAGAGAGGAAAATGCCTCGTAAATTCTTAAAAGTTTGCCGCATCAAACCCCAGAGTTGGCCGCGGCGAACTTTATCCTTCAAGTTAGCTGTGGCAAACCAAGGAAAGTTGGTTGCGGTGAACTTTCACAGACTCGTCTTCTAAATTTTCCAGATTTTCACTTCCAACATTTCATATATAACCCATCTTTATCTCATCCCAAACTTCTTATACCACAATATCACATTACTCTATGTTTCCCCTAACTCCAAAACCCACGAAAATCACAAATGGGTTCATCTTCTTAGTTTCTGACACAAACCCTACACAAAATCTATTTCTCTAATCCCTTTTCTAACAAAGCAAGAAGAAAGATGAAGATTATTACCTCTTATAAGCTTGATTTCTTTTCTTTCTTCCCTTTCTCTCTTCTTCCACGATTTTTCTTCTTCTTTTCTCTTCTCTCTTCGTTTTTTCTTCTCTTCTTTCCTCTCTTCCATGACACTTCACTCTTCTTCTTCTAATTCAAGACAACATTTTAGTTGTCTTTCCCATTTTACCCCTTATTTATCTAAAGACTATTTACCTTAGGCCTTTAATCTAATACCTTAACTATACTTCTAATTTACTTCTAACTTTTCCCTTCTAAATTTCTAATTTCAACTTAGGCTCACTAAATCAATGGACTCAATTATGAAAATAATTAAACAAATAAATAAACAAGCAAATCATAAATAACTAAAAAAATTAAATCAATAAAAATTAATAAAAAATGCAGGGTCCAATAATTCTCTCTCTAAAAGAAATTCTTACCTGAGTCTACAAAGAGGTATGGATACTTCTCCTTCATTGCTTCCAAAGGCTCCCATGTTGCCTCTTTCGTAGAATGGTTCTTCCATAAAACTTTAACCAGCTTCACAGTCTTGTTTCTTAAAACCTTTTTCTTCAAGTCCAAAATCTCCAGTGATTGTTCTTCATAAGTCAAATCCTCTCTTAGTTGAACCTCCGAAGGTTGAATTATATGTGAAGGATCAGATCGATATTTTCTCAACATCGATACATGAAAGACATCGTGAATCTTAGACAATTCTGGTGGAAAAGTTAACTTATAGGCTAAAGGCCCAATCTTCTTAATGATCTCATAAGGGCCCATGTATCTTGCACTAAGCTTGCCCTTTTTACCAAATCTCAAGACGCTCTTCCATGGAGAAGCTCTAAGAAACACTTTGCCTCCAATTTCAAATTCCATCTCCTTCTATGCGCATCCGTATAGCTCTTCATTCTGTCTTGAGCTGCTTTGAGTCTCTGTTTCACCAATTTAATCTTATTAACTGTGACTTGTACCAACTCAAGTCCTATAAGTCTCTTTTCACCTTCCTCATCCCAACAAATAGGAGTTTTGCATCTCCTACCATACAAGCTTCATAAGGTGCCATCTGAATTCCTGAGTGATAAGAATTATTGTAAGCAAACTCAATTAAAGGCAAATGATCATCCCATAAACCTTTGAAGTCCATAACACAAGCTCTTAACATTACCTCGAATGTTCGTATTGTCCTCTCCAATTGTCCATCAGTATGTGGATGGAAAACTGTACTAAAGTTCAACTTGGTTCCCAAAGCCTCCTATAAGCTTTCCCAGAATCTGGAGATGAACCTAAGATCTCTATCTGAGACTATGGAACTCAGAATCCCATGAAGCTTGATTATCTCATCCACGTACTTCTTGGCTAAAGCATTCAACGAATATGTCTACTTAATTGGCAAGAAATGTGCTGACTTGGTTAACCTATCCATAATCACCCATATTGCATCATGCTTCCTGTTGGTTCTTGGCAACCCCATCAAGAAATCCTAATCTTTTCCTACTTCCATTCAGGAATAGACAAAGGTTTAAGCTTGCCTGAAGGTGTCTGGTGTTCAGTCTTGACTTGCTTACACACTAAGCATCTTTTAGTATACTCTGCAACATATTTCTTCATTCCTTTCCACCAAAAGTGCTCTTTCAAATCTTTATACATTCTTATACTCCCCGGGTGCATTGCATAGGGAGCATTGTGCGCCTCATCAAAAATCTCATCTTTCAACTCTAACTTATCGGGAATACATAATCTGTTACGTACCACCATCAATCCATCTTCCCTTTCCTCTATTTCAGAAGGTTTACCATTTTTAATCTCTTCTCTGAGCCTGCTCAAGTACTCATCCTGTTTCTGCAATTCCTTAATCTTCTCATTCAACACTGATCTTATACTAAAGTTAGCCAATATACACCCAGATTCGACTTGCTTCAATGTCACTCTAAGTTTGGCTAATTCCTTCAACAAAGGAAAATATACCGTATCCACATGTGCCATAATAGATTTCCTACTCAATGCATCCGCTACTACATTAGCTTTCCCCAGGTGGTAGTTTATAATCAAATCATAATCTTTCAGTAATTCCAGCCATCTTCTTTGTCTCAAATTCAACTCTTTCTAACTCATCAGATACTTAAGACTCTTGCGGTCTGTAAATACCTTAGTAATGACTCCATATAGATAATGTCTCCATATCTTCAATACAAAAATTATGGCAGCTAACTCCAAGTCATGCGTAGGATAATTCATCTCATAAAGCCTTAATTGCCTAGAAGCATAGGCAATCACTTTATCTCCTTGTATCAACACACAGTCCAATCCCTTCCTTGAGGCATCACTATACACTATATATCCATCATTACCCAAAGGCAAAGTCAAAATCGGTGTCATTGTAAGCCTATTCTTCAATTCCTCAAAACTGTTCTAGCACTCCTCTGTCCACATAAATTTCGGATTCTTCCTTGTCAATTTGGTAGGTGGAGCTACTATTATGGAAAAGCCCTCCACAAACCTCCTGTAATACCCAGCTAAACCCAAGAAACTTCACACTTCAGTTACATTCTTGGGTGCTTCCCATTTCACAACCGCTTCTATCTTCCTCAGATCCATATGTTCTCCTTGCTCCAAAATCACGTGTCCAAGAAATGCCACTTCCTTTAGCCAAAATTCACATTTGTCAAATTTAGCATACAATTCTTCCTTCCTTAATTTCTCCAAGGCAATCCTCAAATGTTCCTCGTGCTCCTTATCACTCTTGGAATAGACCAAAATATCATCAATAAAGACAATGATAAATTGGTCTAAGAAAGAATTAAAGACTCTATTCATCAAGTCCATGAAAGCTACAGGGGCATTCATCAATCTAAAGGGCATAACTAAAAACTTAAAATGCCCATACCGTGTTTTGAAAGCAGTCTTTGACACATCAAACTCCTTTATCCTCAATTGGTGGTAACCTGATCACAAATCTATCTGCGAAAAGACTTTTTCCCCTTGCAATTGATCAAACAAATCATCTATGTGTGGGAGCAGATATCTGTTCTTGATGGTGACATGGTTAAGCTTCCTATAATCCACACACATTCTCAATGATCCATCTTTCTTCTTCACAAAAAGGACCGGAGCTCCCCAAGGCAAAGAGTTCGGCCTAATGTAAACTTTCTCTAGCAAATCTTCCAATTGCTCTTTAAGCTCCTTTAACTTCGTCGGAGCCATTCGGTAAGGCGAAATTGAGATCGGTGCAATACCTAAAAGAATTTTAATGGGAAACTCAACTTTCCTAGGTGGTAGCAGTCCTGGAAATTCCTCGAAAAAGACACCAGGAATTCCATGACCACCGATATATCTTCTAACTTTCCTCTATCTGCCTTCATGTCTACTACATAGGCCAATCATGTTGCACATCCCTTCCTCATCATTCTCTCTATTGTCAGAGCCGAAACAATCCTAGGTGGACTGACTTTTCTGTCTCCCATAAACACCACATTTCTACCTTCGTTCAACTCAAACCCTACTATCTTTTGTTTGCAATCCAAATTAGCATTATACTTCTCTAACGTATCCATACCCAAAACCACATCTAATCCTCCCATCTTTAATGGCATTAGATCCACCACTAATTGTTCTCCTCCAATATGTATCTCACAGTCTCTATAAACTTGACTAATCACAATATATTGGTCAATTGGAGTACTAACCATTAAAGGAGTATCCAATGGGCTCAGATTTCTACCACACACCATTCTACTTGATGACACAAACGAATGGGTAGAACCCGGATCAATTAAGACAACAATATCATCATCAAATAATTTAACCGTACCAGTCACAACTTCTGGAGCGGTATCTGTGTCCTCCCGTTTCATTACAAATACTCTAGTTGGTGCTTGCCCCCTGGGTCTCCCTGAAAGATTTACTCTCTTAACTGTATCTAAACTGCCCACTTAAGTTGTGTTATTGTGCCCCACTGTCTCAATTCTCTTTGAAGCTTGCATCTGACTTCTCCCCTGTCTTGCATACTGGGGGCACTTTCTAGCCATGTGCATTTTCTCTCTATAATTGAAGTAAGCTTCTGCCAATCTGTAACACTCTCCTCTATGGAACTTGCCACAATGATCACACTTGGGAATGAGTGGCTTATCCCCCATTCCTCTTCTACTGTCTCCAGTCGTCGAGGCTTGATGAGAAATAGTTCTCATTTGTCTAGAGCTGCTTGCACCACTGCTCCTCTCTTCAGACTGCACAGGGAAGGTCCTGGCACTCCTCTCTGACATAGGAGCACCACCTCCATCTTAAATTGTTCTCTCCCCTTTCTCTTATTGTTCACGGCGCTCTTTATGTTCTTAATGTTTTCAACCCTCAGTGCTACTTCAACCAGCTGTTGAAAATCACAAAAATTTTGTACCACCACTTTCTATCTGAAGGCTAGATGCAACCTTAATTCAAACCTACAACACTTAGCCGCCTCACTCATCAACATCTCAGTTGCATACCGAGATAGTTGCGTAAACCTACGCTCATACTCACTCACTGTCATCTCCCTCTGGGTGAGACTCAGAAACTCTCTCTGCTTCTGCTGAATATACACCTCAGACAAGAACTTCTTCTTATAAGCAGCTAAGAATTCTTTCCATGCCAACACTAGCGGCCTCATCTGGCTTCCCGGCACACTTTCCCACTAATGCAAAGCATCTCCCTAAAGCAAGCTAGCAGCATACTCAACTTTTTCCTCATCTTCACAATCCATCTGCTCTAATACTCTTTATATTTTTCTCAACCAATTCTCAGCTTCTTCTGGATCAATCGTTCCATAGAAGTCCTCTGCTCCATACTTCCTTAGCTTATCAAACTGTTTTCCCTTCTTAACTGGGGCCGGAGCATAAGCCTGCAGTATCTGACCCATAGCCTGGATAAAGGCCTAAATAAATGCCTGAAATAATCTCGGATCTAAGGTAGGCACTCGCTCTGACGGAACAGGCGACTACTGCGTCTGTGACCAAGAGGGCCCACTACCATGCCCTACAAAAGCCTCAGCATTTCCTGGGGCTACTGACTCATCAGTACTCTCCTCTCTTGGTGGAGAGTCAGGTACAATTGATCCTTGCAAAACTCCTCTTGTCCTTCTACGAGGTGGCATCTTACTCCTTCAATGTAAACACTTATAGTTAGCTTACATTTCATTTTAATCTTATTTCCTACATATATGCATGATATGCATGTCACTTAATGCAATCAATCAATTCACAACGCAACAAGTACTCACATAGCATAACAATTCATCCTACTATGCATCTAAGCTTAGGAAAAGACTACGCTCTAATACCAAACAAAGTTGGACCCCGTTTTTGAAGCCCAACATTCGGAGTTATAAAACGTGATCTTCATTACCCTGTACTTCTATAGTCTAACTCTTGCTCTGATACCAAACAATGTTGGGTCTGGGTCCTGTTCCCTATCCCGAGGCAACCGCTCGAAGCCGTCTAGTAAGGATCACACAAGGGGAGGGTCGAAAGAATTTAAATTCAAAGGATTGGCAGCGTATACAGTGGCGGGTTCATCTTGGCGAATGCCTCGATGGAGAAGTTCACCACGGCCAATTATATAATTCAAACCATCCAACTCACCCATCAGATAAACATAATCATACACACAAAAAAACTTCATTTCATTACTAATTCAAAAGAGTTTGAACAACTTTAATTACATATCATCAAACACATCAAAGCTTAATATAGAATAAAAAAGGACGCTCAATGTTGATATGCCTATGTAGTTATCCAAAATAGTCACTAACATAGTACAAAAGTCTCTAACTATCTTGAAGTTTCCGACACCTTGCAAGGGTCAACAATTGTCTTGTTCAGCACCCAAGGAGTGGAAAAATAATAGGTTAAGCTACACAGGTCAGTGGTTAATATGTTTATATCCATCGATAATTAGTCACAAATTCAAGCATATGTATATATGTATATACTCCATCTCATTTATATCTAGCAATTCAACAATTCTAATTCAAAGTCTCAAAGTTAAACATGTTATCACATAAGCATCTCATATAATTACTCAACCATTCATGCATAACTCTCAATCATTTATCATGCTCAACAAATCAATGCAATGCACAACAAAATGGCTCAAGGGTTCCATGGAACGAAATGGAGAAATCAAAGTTTATACCATGAACGAAATGAGTCTATTTTTCGGATCTCATATGCCACAAGCAGGCAGCCGGGAGAAGGCTCTTATCAATGTGCATATGACGAACGAAATGGTTCCACTCTTGCCCAAACAAAAGCACATATTCATGCTCAATTCATTTTATCATATGCTCATACTTTCATGCTTTTTCTTCTTTTCATTTATACAAAATGTTATAACCTCTTTCTAGATATGACATAATCACAAATCATCATGCATTATCAAATCTTCACAAAAATTCAAAATTCAAGTAATTTAGACATACACACATATAGGTAAGAATTTGCCCAATCACGTAATAACTATAAACACATTACCCACCTAATTTTGCTTGAAAATCCAAGCTCAATTGTGCCCTTCCTCTTGCTCTTGGATAGGGTTTTCTTAGTTTCCTAACACAAACCAATTTTTCATTCAATCCCAATTCAAATGAAAATTCATAAAACTTCAAAAATCAAAATGCTAAAATTGAACTATAACCCTTCCAAAAATCTAAACCTTCGGGTCAATTTTCTATGATCATTTTGATTAGGTAGACGAAGAAATTTGATAACACTTTCTTCTAGAAAAATGTTCCCCATTGTCTTAAGTTTCTAATGACACTAAAATTATTCAATTTGGTTCAGTAATCTAAAAGTTATACCCTAAACATTTTCGGATTGTTCTTATACTAAAACAATATTATATGCTCAACTTCCTTCCAAACATTGTAATTCTTAGAGACTGAAATAAAACTTAATTTCTTCAGACAATTTGTAGCCCTATGTCTCTAGTTTACTCCAAATTAAAAATCACTCCATTTGGATAACTACAAAATAAGTTATGTCTAAAATACCAAAGTATGTTCAAGCTATGAAGGACAAGACTTTGCTGCGACGAACTTTTCCAGAGAGGAAAATTCCTCGTAAATTCTTAACCCTAGAGTTGGCTTCATCCTTCAAGTTGGCTGTGGCGAACCATGGAAAGTTGGTCGTGACGAATTTTCGCAGACACGTCTTCCAAATTTTCTAGATTTTCACTTCCAACATTTCATATATAACTCATCCATCTCTCATCCTAATCTTCTTATACCACAATATCATATTACTCTATGTTTCCCCTAACTTCAAAACCCACGAAAATCATAAATGGGTTCATCTTCTTCGTTTCTGACACAAACCCTATACAAATCTATTTCTCTAATCCCTTTTCTAACAAAGCAAGAAGAAAGATGAAGATTATTACCTCTTACAAGCTTGATT
>JAOSBP010000204.1:20055448-20081017 GCA_027563825.1 Erythroxylum mucronatum
AAACAACGAACTCGCTGTCTTCTTTCTCCCGAATAGAGAGCCTTTGCAACCCTGAATCCATGAAGCTAAAACGAAAACCTAAGAGAGACCAATGTAGAAATAATACTTAGACTCACCTTGCACATGAACGGCAAAACCAACACTTGCACTCATAAAGAGAGAGGGAGAGGCAAGACCTAAATGTTCCCAGTAAACTTGATTTAATTAAGGTACAGAAAAAGTTAACTGAAGTCCTTAATGTAAACAATGGATACTTTAATCTTCATTTTTAAAATAAATTACTCATTAAATTTTTGATGAAGTCAGTCTGGACAAGAGGGCTCTTTAGATTTCATTCCTAACTACACAAGGAACAACCGTCCACACTAGGATCCTCTCCCAGCATGAACCTACACTTGGAGGGGTTTTGATTTTTTTTCCCCATTTGATACAAGATGACAAACAAATCACACACAGCTAATTACTAAAGAACAAACCTTTCCCAGTACCCATATGCACTTTAAATGGCTGGCAACTGGGGGTTTGCAATTCACCAATTCTCCAAATAGCAACGCCCTAGGACTTCTCCAGTTGCTATCTGAAGATCACTATTTTTTTACAGTTGTTTCACTAACCATAATATATTAAGACACACTACATTGACCTGGACATCAGAGAGACCATTGGCCATAGCCTCTCACTTCCCGAAAGGCCACAGCATTTTCGACCAACTACAGCCCTTCTTCCTGCACTCTTCCTACCTACCGTGCTTCATTGCTTATCTTGCCTGCACTGTGTGGTTAAATTACTTATTGCAACATAGATTAGAGATCATTCTTGATCACTTTTAAGAACCCCAGTTTGTTGGAGCACAAACAGCTTCGACGGACAATCGTTTCAATACATTGGGACATGGATCTTGGCCAAAGTTGCCGTTGGATATGGTGACTGTGCATCTCTGCCTCCCTACACATTTCTGTTGAGACGACCAGAACAAGGTGAAGAACTATTTGATGCTACAAACATTAAGCAAGAGACAGTAAAGGTGAATACCTTCTCTAAGATGGCATATGAGGTAGGAGCATGGCAAGGGCCCTGCTGATAGTTCCCACAAGTACCCAAGGGAGTTCCAAAGCTTGCAAACTTAATCGATGAAATGGACTGTCCTGGACTACATCGGAGATGGACCTTAGGGCTATGGAACTCTTCAGCTCTTCCATAGCTCTCGATGTGCCAGTTCTTTATCGTTGGATGGAATTCTGTGACCTCAGCACAAACACTACTCACTGATCTCTTGACAAGAGAGATTCTCCGAGGGTTGCCTCCAAGCTCCTCAAAAACTACTAAGAGATTTTGTGTTGGCTTCAACCAAGACCGTGGCACATGATACCTGAAAGTGAATTTTCTTATTCATATAGTTAGTAGATATGTCACATATAGTTCAACTGTGAGCTAATTATCTTAACATATTTGCCTTTTGTAGGAGCATTTACCATCGCTGCGTTGGTTGGCCACATCCAAGCTGACATTTTGAAGGACGGAATGTTCCAGTGTAACTACATCCATTGCAATTGCCATGAGCATATGCAGTCCAATATCTTCCTATGCTTTGCCCATTAATCCATATCTGACCCTTTCCCATACCCTCCATGTCCAAAGCCAAGGGCTCATCTCCTTCAGGTGCGTTGAAATAGGCCTGAAAACTTCAACGAGGTAAGTTCTAAATACCAGTGCCTAATTTTCTTAATTAACCTGGTATGCAATCTCCCAGAATTTATACCTTATGCCATGTCAATGGTTGCTGCTTCTGTGCAATTAATGATGCTTGCATCCACTGAACAGAAGAAATGCTGCTTGGAGAAACAAGGTCCATGGCTTCTCCTTTAAGACCAACCTGTTAGATAAAAACGTTAGTAATTAAAACCTTTGAGCTAACGAATGAATAAATAAAATAGTGATCAATATGCACGACCTGATAGGTCCATTTTCGCGAGGACAAGTCCCATTTTCCCTGGTCAAGCCCATGAAGTGCAACTGGACCTAGGATTCCAGTATTCCACGTTTCATAGTGTCCACCAACATTCTTCAAGAACAAGAAACAGATACAAGCTTCAGGAATTAAATAAGAACAAAAAATATTAATCTTTACTAATTGAAAGTGAGACATTAAATAGTCACAGCTTTACTGAACTTTTGTTGACTTGAGATTAAAAAATACGGTTAGCAATCAACCTGTTAAACAATACTTAGAATCGTATGCTTCATCCTAAATCATTTAGCCTTAAGAATTTGGTGCAAAGAAATCAAAAGAGCTTTTCTAGTTTTCCTGCACAAGGTTTTCTTCAGTTTGTCTCATGCCTCCTTATAAAAGAAATGATCTAATAATAGGTGAATATATCTTAGCTTGAAGTCGTGGTTTGTCAAGTGGCCATGTTAGTTGTGTAGACTTTGTATCGCTATTAGAAACACTCTGAAAGATCAACCTGCTAAATATAGTAAAGGGAGGGAAAGGAATCTAACTGGCAATCCAACAGCAACGCTCAGCAATGCGATTTGATTTTTCCCTGCATGTAAATTGACCTTCCCGGTATACATGAACCTTCTATTCTGTCTTGTCCCAAATGCAGAACCTAATACAGGGTGTATAAATTTTAGCTTTCATAATTCAGCTGAAAAGGTAACATATAAAGGATGATTTTCCGTGTACCTGAAAGTTGTCCATTAATGAAAACATGCATAGCATGGCCTGATGACTGGACCATAAGAGTGGGCTGTTCCCCTCCATGCAGAAAGGATTCAGACGCAGCAATATCAACACTGTTGTTACATTGACAGGGAGGAGATTAGTCTAACAATGAGACTCCTCTGTTGCTTTTTAAATTAAGTATGGGTACAAATTAGAATCATTTAACTGCTTCTTTCCCCAAGTTGAAGGGGAAGAGATATGGAACAAGATGTAGAAAGACGTAAAACGCCTACCAGTACAACATAAAATAAAGCATGCCAGATATTTTTGTAAGCAGTCTTACCTTGTTATGTACCACAAGTAGTCACTAGCATCCCTTGTGACATTTATCTGCTCCAAAAGACCAGGGGCAGTGAAAGTTGAGCTATCATCAAGTGCAGAAATATCCTCGTCATAACTCTCCCATGAAAGCATCTCAGTATTTGTGGGTAACATTTCCATTTGAGATGTTTGAACTCCAACCTATGGAGAACAGTGTAAGTTGTCATTTATTTCAGTTAGTCTGGCATTTACTATTCACAATAAGAAACACTTCCTCCCTCTCCCTCTCTATCTCTTAAGGATGCATGGGTCTGAGTTGGCGAGTGAATACCTTTGCAGTGTTAAAGACCACATTTCTGCAATCGGGAAGGATGCTGATGGACCATGGAGGCAAATTATAGTGCATATTGTTGAACAACACTCTTCCAGCAGACTGTATATCATAGTTTGCAAGAAAAGCCGCACAATGTCCCGATTCTGAGGAGTATACATGAGCCTGGAAAGCCCAAATTTTGGGTTAACAACTCTAGGAAAAAAACTCGATTTCTGGAACAAAAATTGTCAAGGAGGAGAAACCTGTTGATAGGTCCCCAGTTGAGTCACAATGGGGTCGGTTGAAACTAAAGCTCGCTCACACATCTTAATGGACCTATGGAGCTCCTTTAGATGTCCATATTTTGGTTGCCTGATCAAACCTGTCAATTTAAGAAGTCAATGCAGTTAGATACATGATTCATGTTACAACTTGAGTTACATTTTGGTATACTCTGAAAAATTTAGTCATGAATTAAAAGCAATTAGGTACATTTTCATAAGTCAGAGTAATGATCAATCCTAGGTTTCTTTCACATAATAATCCAAATGTATTTAGATGAAGCTAATATAAAGTATTGCTATCTCACATGCCATCTGAAACCTTAATTCTGCAAACTATTAAAGAAGTCACTGGAGGTAAGCACATGTTATTCGTCTTACCATATTCATCTAGTGGAGCATCGTAGTCATAGCTGGTAGTGATGAAAGGGCCTCCAGCACTTCGGCCAAAATTAGTCCCTCCATGGTACTGTTTTCAACATTCAAAGTCACTAATAGTAAAACGGGATTTTGATACCAAGTTTCATCCAAATGTGGACAACATTAAAAGATAAAAACTAACCATGTAGTAGTTAACAAAGGATCCTCCCTTCTGTATGAATCGAGCAACTGCAAATGCCAAATCTTGGACTGGACGCTCATGAATTGGACCACCAAACTCGGTGAACCTTCAGAGGTGGACAAAACCAGAAAGTGGTTGGATTTGTATTTTGTAGTCAATTTATTGATGTGGTTCAAAACTACAAGAATATGAATATCCTTACCATCCGCCCCAAGCTTCTGTCCACATTGTTGGCTTGTAAGGTTTGTTTGGAGAAAAAGAGTCGCAATAAAAGCCATTGCATGTGTTTATCTAACATTGGAAATGAAAAGTCATGGAATTTATTATACAAGAGAAAAACAAAAGGAATAAAATCTTTAAGCTTTTGTTGGGCAAGTATGGGAATGCTTACTACTGGATCAGGGGCATCTTCTTCCTTGCACATCACCCAGGGAACTCCAGTCCCTGTTTGAACAGCCATATTTGCTGCCCATGTCATATAATTATAACCAGAAGAGCCAAGTAACTTGCTCTGTTTCCCATACTCATTCTCAATCTTCATAAAGATACAGAAGGGAACCAGAGGAGAACATATAGTTAGTCCAACTTTTGTTTAAGCAATATGAATAAGATGCAGTGAATTGACAAATTATTCTAGTTTGTGCTTTAATCATAAACTCACTTCTCAGAACTGACGATGAGCAACAATATAGGAGCAAAAGACTAAAATAAGTACCTGAGAGAGAATAATGGGCCCGCCCTGGGACTCGAACAAGTTGTGACTCTTCATCAATCCCACAATCTTCTCAGTGAACCCTTGCATTGCTCTCTGCAACATAAAAAGACTCCACTGAACAATCTTGGTACAGGAAAAAAGATCTCTGACTTCAGTTTTTTCTGCATTGTTTTGGGTGTCGGTTGTTATATATAAACTCCAAGATACCGGAAAAAAGGGAAAACCTTGAAAGGCTGATTGTCTGTTCGAAAGCTTATTCCCGGTACATATTTCAACCAAACAGGAAACCCTCTGCAAGCAACATGCAGCAAATTGAAATAAATGTTAAGAACAGTTTTAGGCACACATATCAGCAAGTAGTTATAGAGGGAAAGAAAAACGTTGAGGTAAGGAACCGTCCATTTCGCAAGAACTACTAAAAAACAGAGGAGTGTGAGTTACCCGAAATTCCACTCCGCACAAACATAAGGTCCAATGCGAATGTGGGCATAGAGGCCTGCTCTTTGTATTGTCTTTAGGAACCTCACTAGATCATATCTCCCTTCAAAGTTGTACTAAAGGCCATACAACGATGCAGCATGCGAGAAACCAAATTAACGCTAAAGGAAAGCGGAAATCCAGAAGGAAATACTAAGTGCAGAAAACAAAGGTAGAACAATTATATACATTTCCAGGAGTAGGCTCATGCACGTTCCAGAAAACATAGGTTTCAATCACATCTATGCCCCCATCTTTTGCCTTCTGTATCAGATCTTCCCACATCTGGAAAAGGCCACATTTGTCGAGAAAATTAGTGACAACATCAGACAACCAAGTGAACACAACTAAACAGAAGCACAAACAAATCAAGTGGTACTTAAAAGGAGAAAATGTAGAAGAGAAAGAAATGGAAGAGGGTAAAGTACATCCGGAGTGCTCCTTGGGTAATGAATAGAACCAGAAAAGAGGATTCTTCTCTGGCCATTAATCATAATTGCCTTCCTGTCGTAGGTTACTTTACACTGGATCAGCCGAGAACCCAAGCACATAACCGAGAACAACAAAATTACCAACTTGGAAACGGAGTTAATTCCCATTCTTCCCTTCACCTGATTCACAAGTAGTTCCGTGTGAAGGCAAAGAATGAGCAAGTAGTCAGAGTGAAAAAAAAGGATTTTTGTGGTTGTGTTCTACTTGGTCTATTGTGGAAGAGAAACAGGACCCATGGCTGCGTTGGACTCCCACACTCGCAGGTTTCAGACTCTTAAGCTTAGGAGATCAACATATATATGTGTGTGCGTGTATAACTACTGCATTGACAGCTATTAACTTCACACAGTTAACAAGTGGCAATAATGATCACTGCGTGGCAGTGAGCTACTATCTAAAACAGTAACAGTAACAGTAACAGTAACGTAACAAGTATCTGACAAAACTCCCGGATAAGAGTAAAACTAAGAAGCTTTTATACACCGTTTTTCTTACCAAGAGCGAGACTGCACGTCACTTCATCATCGTTGGTAAGTGTTTCGAAAGTATCCTTAAAAGAATCTACTAATAAGGTTAAAGTGCAATTCTGTGTCCAAGCTCGGTCGGTACATACATTCGTACCCAACATTCAACCATCCCACAAAAGAAGAAAATCTGTAGACGTAAAAGATCACATGTAATCAGATACTAGAAAAGAAACAAAAGAAAAAGAACAAGTGTTTTAGAAAAAGAAAAAGGACCCACTTTCAACCATTCCATGTGAACTAAAGAAACAATCTCATGAACATGAAGTGAACCCCCCCGTAAAACATTGTCATTGTCATTGTCCGTCTTCTTTGTCACAACTCTCGCTTGAACTTTCCCGTCTCCAAATCTTTTCTTGTCAAAAACTCAGCCCAAGATCGCTACTATCTGTTGTTGCTTTAATGTTAAGCTGCAAAACAATTCTTTAGATCCTGGTGCCTTGCCTTTACTAGCTTCCTGCCTAAAATTCATAAACATCACCATTACGTTAACCATTATGTGTCTTCTTCACATATGGTACAAAAAGCAAAATTGAAGTCAAGGTCAGTGAACTCGGCTCGCTAAGGGCAAGTACAAATTCATAACTTGGTTAATAAATATTATTAATATTTAATAACAAAACTCTTTTATGATAGACTTGTTCTCATAAAACGTTGAACTGAAATGCAGGCAAACTTCTTCAATCCATTAAATCTGGTAATCATAGTGGAAGAATCTTTGTTGCCAACGGTAAAAACTCAAGCATAAGCATATTCATCCAGGGAGAAAAAAAAAGGTGAGAACCGGTGTGCATCATAAGTTGGTACCTAACGGAACTTTGAAGGACAAAAAAAAAGAGTCAAAGCTAAAGTCCACTAATGATAGCTTTAATTCCACTTATGTCGTTAACTAAACCAAGACCCATCTGCACAATGCTCATGATCGTTGTATTCTTCAATTTTTTTATTTTTTGTTTAATCAAAGGCAGCTAGTGGTTATGGTAGGTGACTTCCTTTTCTTCTTGTCTTTTGCTGTGTAGTCTTCAGTGGCGTGAAGGGCGGAGCACAAGTGTACACTGTGGGGCTTTCATGGGCAGAGGGTGGCACTGGAAAAGTGGGACAGCCACCTCCGTGCCCCTAACGCAACGGGGTCATGGTGCTCTCTCACCCGCAGATTTCGTACTTATTTAGATGTTTCAAAGGAAAAGTATCTGTTTTGTTCGTAAGACTAATACAGAGACCGTACAAGTCACCAACCCACATGACCATTCGCTCCATTATTTCCTTCTCTTATCTTATCGTATCACTTCTTTTCTGCCATTGAAACCTCACAGTCCTTTCATTCACCTTCCTCAACATCATACAAGCTGTTTAGTTTATTCTTTATGAACGACAGAAAGGTGAAAAAATGAAGGGGGAATTTATCGTGTACTGAAAGGGAAACGCAAAGGATCACCGAAGGTGCATAAGGATTCCCAACCGTTAGATTTGATATAGGCTGTTATGGGTCCACGTGAATGTAAAAGATGAGAAGAAATTCGTCGGTGCACCTGACCTCTATCATTACCCCTGTGGAAAAAGGGGTTGCTGTCTCTCTCCCTCTCTCTCTCTCTCTCTCATAAATTTGACATCCACCTTACCGTTACCCACCGCCAATGGCCGTTTGTCGAGTACCCCTATTGAAGTGCGTGAGCTTTCTGAGGATCCCAATTCCGTTAACGTCGGTTCCATAATTAAAAGAATATTCTGTCTAGGTAGGCGTTTGCAACTGGACGTCTTACGAGGGGAAAAGGATCTCTGTTGTTGATCATTCTTAAAACCGTAGCCTTCCACGTGGTCATAGTCGGTGCGTTTTGACCTTTCGCTTTCTACATCATTAAATGAGGAATAGTGTTAACCAATTTGTTATTTAATTATTAAATAAATTGATATTATTTTATTTAAATCAAATTTAATCAATCTTAAATTTAAATTAATTTAATTCATTGGAAAGAATATCATATGCATATATTAACAGAAGATCATATAAAAAGAGAATTTAAAAGAAAAGGAAAAGAAAAAGCAAGGTAGGAGAAATCAGAGACCACTGTTGAATAAATCTTTCAATTATTTGCACGTTTTATTTGTCCTAGTCTTTAGGTTTGTTAGATTGAGTCTATGAGTGGTGCCTATTATTTATTAGTTTGTTTAAGTAATTCCTATTTCTTTGTTCCTATCTGTTTTACATAAGCCTATTTAAAGGCTAGCTGATTGATTAAATAAATGTATTGGTTTTATTCCTCTTCCTCTATTAAATATTATCAGTTTTATCGTGTGTTTAGTTCTGCTCTCTCTTTTTATTTTTTTCTATAACAGTGGTATCAAAGTCACAAAAAGGAACTGGAATAGCTGTAAAAGATATCCAGCCATCTATTCTTCGCTTTGATGATCACTATGATCATTGGAGCATGTTGATGAAAAACTTCCTAAAAACTAGAGTATTGGCAAGTTGTTCAGTCTAGTATATTAGAACATGCAGCTGATGTGACACAAATAGATGGACAAAAGTCAGAATTGGAAGCACTAAATTTGAAGGATTTAAAAGCGAAGAACTACCTGTTCCAGGCAATTGATTGATCGATCCTCGAAACTATTCTCAACAGAGTTACCTCCAAACAGATATGGGATTCTATAAAAAGAAATTCCTAAGATTTGCTAGAGCAAAGAAGCAGCAACTTCAAGCCCTTCGTTCGAATCAGGAGAGTCAGTTTCAAATTACTTTTCAAGGACAATGGCAATTGTCAATAACATGCATGTTCACAGGGATAAGATGGAGGATGTGATGATAGTTGAAAAAATTCTTCGATCAATGACACCAAAGCTTAATTTTATGGTATGTTCAATTGAAGAATTAAAGAATATCAATGCACTTTCATTAGATGAACTACAAGGTTCATTGATGGTCCATGAGCAAAAGCTCGTCCAGCAGGACAAAGGGGAGCAAGCTCTAAAAGCCTCCATCAATAACAATACTTCAACAAGGGTCGTAAAAACTCAAATGATGATCAATGGCATGACTCTTAAGGGAGAAGAAGAGGTCCAGGTGGCAAGGATTCATCTTCTAACAAACTGAAGTTTGTAGATAAGTCAACAGTTGAATGCTACAGGTGCCACAGGTATGGACATTATCAATCTGAATGTCGTACAAATTTGTCTAAAGGACCTGGTGCATAATCTAACTTTGTAGGAAAGGAGGAAGAGATTTCTTTACTGACGGCTTATGATGCTAAACAGCCAGTAAATTCAGAATTATGGTATTTAGATACAGGGTGTAGCAATCATATGTGTGAAGATCGATCTGTATTCTCAGAATTAGATGAATCATTTGGTGACACAGTGAAGTTTGGTGACAATTCTAGAGTTGCCGTTATGGGAAAAGGAAAGGTACTAATTCAGACCAAGAAAAACTCAATTCATACTATTTCTAATGTGTTGTTTGTTCCAAATTTAAGATCAAAAGTCAACTTCAAGAGAATGGGTAAGAAGTTACTATCAAAGGAGGAGTCTGCAAAGTATTTGATGAAAAATTAGGCTTAATTGCCCAAGCCAACATAACAAAAAATCGAATGTTTCCGCTGCATCGCAACACTATTCCTACACAGTTATGCTTCAACGTAAAACTAAAAAAAGAGGGATGGTTGTGACATTTTCGCTATGGACATCTAAGCTTTGGTGGATTAAAGACACTGCAGCAGCAAAATATGGTGACAGGTCTTCCCCAGTTCACAATTCCTTCTTAAATCTGTGAAGAGTGTGTTGTTAGCAAACAACACCGTGATCAATTTCCAAAGGGAAAATCATGTAGAGCGAAATAAGCTTTGGAGTTGGTTCATTATGATCTTTACGGTTCAATTAAACCTACTTCTAATGGAGGTAAAAGATATATAATTACCTTCATTGACGATTTTAGTCAGAAAATTTGGGTTTATTTTTTGCAAGACAAATCTGAAACTCTTGAAGCCTTTAAAAACTATAAGGCATTTATTGAAAAGGAGGTTGGTTATCCAATAAAAGCTCTTCGCACCGATTGTGGAGGAGAATACAACTCATAAGAATTTGAAAATTTTTGTGAGACCCATGGAATTAAGAAGTAACTAATAGCAACATACTTCCCTCAGCAGAACTGGGTTTGTGAAAGGAAAAATCGTACTATTTTTAACACGGTGTGTAGTCTTTTGATGAGAAACTGTATTCCGAAGAATTTCTGGCCTGAAGCAATCAACTGGGCCTTCCATATACTAAACAGAAGTCCTACTTTGGCTGTCAAAAATATGACACCAGAGGAGGCATGGAGTGGACAAAGACCGACAACAGATAACTTCAAAAATTTTGGGTGTGTTGCCTACGCCCATATCCTAGATGAGAAGAGAAAGAAATTGGATGCCAAGGGAGAAAATTGTGTTTTTCTTGGTGTTAATGAACAATCAAAAGCTTATAAACTTTACAACCCCGACATTAAGAAGATTGTAATCAGTCATGATGTTGTTTTCAATAAAGAAGAAATCTGGCCATGGTCTCAAAGCACAGTCAAATAGCTAGATTTAGATGGAGATGATAACATAGTAGCAGACTAGCTCCACCAACAACATATTTTAACTTCTGATGATCCTGAAAATAGAGATTCTATAGCCTCTAAAATTGCACCAGAAATCACATAATCTAGTGCACAAAATGAAGCAATAAGTTTGGAGGCTAAATGTGTGCGAAAGAGACCAATTTGAATGACAGATTATAAGGTAACTGAAATTGGTGAATTTGAATCTTCCCTCACTCACTTTGCTTTGTTCTCCGATTTTGACTCCATAACTTTTCAAAGTGCTATCAAAGATCTAAAATGGCATAAGGCCATAGATGCTAAAATGCTGCAAGTGAAAGAAATAATACTTAGGAATTGACCGAGCTTCCTAAAGGCCACAAGACAATCAGAGTATAGTGGGTGTACAAGACGAAATTGAAGTAGAATGGTGAAGTTGACAAATATAAGGCATACTTACCTGTAAGAGGCTCTAAGCAAGAGTTTGGTATGGACTACAGTGAGGTTTTTGCTCCAGTTGCATGATATGATACCATTCGTTTGCTAATTGCAATAACAGCTTAAAACTCATGGCTTATTTTTCAGTTTGATGTAAAATCAGCCTTTTTATATGGAGACTTGAAAGAATCGGTATTTATCGATTAACCTTTGGGTTATATTAAGAAGGGAAATGAGCAGAAAGTATATAGATTAAAGAAAGCCCTCTATAGACTAAAACAAGCTCCATGTGCTTCATATAGTCGCATTGAGGCGCTTTTTTTTTTGAAAGAAGGATTTCACAACTGCCCATATAAGCACACACTTTTTGTTAAAATAGATAATGGAGGAAAAATGATTATTGTTTGCTTATACGTAGATGATTTTATATTCACTAGAAATGATGATGTCATGTTTTAAAAGTTTAAAAGATCCATGATGGTTGAATTTGAAATGTTTGGTCTTGGTATGATGCATTATTTTCTTAGTATTGAAGTAGTTCAATCTACCGCTGGAATTTCAATTTCCCAAAAGAAGTATGTTGGAGAGATTTTGGACAGGTTTCAATTGAAAGATTGCAATCCTGTGGGTACAATAGCTAAGTTTGTATTGAAGTTAAAGAAAGAAGTAGATAGTCTAATGTATTTGATTACAACAAGACCTGACATTATGCATTATGTAAGGTTGATCAGTATATTTATGGAGAATCTAACAGAGAAGCATCTCTTAGCTGCCAACAGAATTTTTTGGTATTTGCAAAGAACTAAAGATTTCGGGCTGTTTTACAAGAAAGGTACAAGGTTAGAAATGATTGGATTTTCTGACAGTGATTATGTAGGAGATCAAGATGATATAAAAAGCACTTCGAGTTATGTCTTTATGCTAAGTTCAGAAGCTGTATCGTGGTCTTCAAAAAAGCGACCAATTGTCACTTTATCAACTACTGAAGCATAATTTGTTGCTGCAGCTTCATGTGCATGTCAAGCAATTTAGTTGAAGAAAATTCTTGAGGAACTGAACTTTAAGCAGGAGAAAGCTATTACAATTTATTGTGATAGCAGTTCAGTTATAAAACTCTCAAAATTCTGTCTTACATGTTAGAAGTAAACATATAGATGTAAAATATCACTATCTACGAGATCTGAATAAGGAAGGAGTCATTTATCTCATATACTTTAGAAGTGAAGACCATGCTGCAGACATATTTACTAAAGCCCTCAAGTTGCCCTCTTTCGTATGATTGAGAAGAATGCTTGGGGTTTGCTCAATAAAACATCTAATTTGAGGGAGGGTTATTTTATGATTAAACTGAGTGTTTACACATCAGTTTAAGGAAGGGATTGTTGAATAAATCTTTCAATTATCTACACGTTTTATTTGTCTTAGTCTTTAGGTCTGTTAGATTGAGTCTATGAATGGTGCCTATTATTTTGTTAAGTAGTTTCTATTTTTTTTTGTTTCTATCTGTTTTACATAAGCGTATTTAAAGGCTAGTTGATTGATTGAATAAATGTACTGGTTTTATTCCTCTTACTCTGTTGAATATTATCAGCTTTATGGTGTGTCTGCTCCCTCTTTTTTTTGGGTAACAGATGGAACATAATCATATATGTTCTCCAAGTGATTTGGGCAGTAAAAGCGAGGGTTAAATATGTTGTCAAGACAATGATTAATTAGCACATGCAAGTCCTATTTAATTTCCTCAAACATCAATCCCTCATAAGCATGCCCTAAAACGCAAGCAAGAAACGGACTCATTGGGACCATGCACGTCGCATTAAACACTTACTCATAATTGTATGCATGCCAGGTTCTTCGCACATCACATTCATGTTCATGGTCCCGATCTCACATCTCCACCTAATACATGAGCTTCTTTTGTAGGATTTGTTACTGCTCTTTCAACGGAGCCAAGCTCACTTTGTGAAGTGGATAGGATTCTTCCCCAACTTTGGCCTTTGTTTCCTTTCCACCAGCTTTGGCGGTCATTGGGAGTGCAATTTCGCGCCATTACTTAAATGACACTAACGGCTTTTAGCTTTAGACAATTGTGCTTTTTTTTAATGATATATGATTCGTACATGGAGCACTAAAGTAAAGGCAGCTTCCCATTTAGTTAATTAGAGTAAGTGCGGACCTACGGGTTGTGGTTCAATTGGTAATACAGGCTGAGCTTGTGGGAAGAGCTCTCGAGTTCGATCCCCACTAAACACATCCATAGAAAGGGGTCAAAGCCGTAATTGTGTCTACGCCCCGAACCGGATTAGTCGGCCCAGTAAATTCGGATACCGGTGATTTAACCTAAAAAAATTAGAGTAAGTGCGGCATTATGTATGTCATAGTGAAGTAGCCGTTTCAGGTTTCCACCTGGGCTTTAAAACTACAACCCATTTAAGGATGGGATGGAAGAAGCTTCGTAAGTGATGAGCAGATCATTTCTTATAGACTACCTTAACCTACCTAGTCATCAATTGCCCATTTGGAGAAGGGCTTTAAAAAGAGCACTCTTGGTTATGCTCCTTTCATTTTCCTTGTTTTGGGATCTCAGTCCAATACATTATGAATCGCAGTTTGGTCCTTAGTCATTATTATATTCACTTCATAAAGACTTCCCTTTGATTAGAGTATTAGACCCTATTTTTTAGGAAGTTGTTTGAAAATAAATTATTTCGTTATTTGAGCACACCCATTGTATTTTGGGGCTTTGGGCTATTAAAACAACAAACCCAACACTTTTCGCAGACCAAAGGAAACAACAACACATGAAAATGTCTTCCTAGGCACGAGCTAGACGCTGATATCGCGTCAAAACAGACAAAGCTTAAACCCTATGTATTAGAGATGGGGTTCGGCGTTTTACGGAGCATCGTTCGACCCTTATCGAAAACGCTGGTATCTCGTACCTTAACAGCCTCACAGCCACCGGTTTTGTCTCCAAAAATAAAATCCCAGTTTGAAGCAGCTATACCTAGGGGATTGCTTCAAAGGCCGCATTTCTCCAACCAATACAGCATATTCACCGAATCGAGCCACTACGATAGCTTGACTGACCACAGATTTCCCAAGCGAAGACCCGTCGACAAACCTCGTCGAAAAAGGGCCAGTTTGAGACCTTCAGGTGATCAGTGAAGTTCATGGTTCTAAAGATGATTATTTTCTTCTTTATTTTTTATCGTGTAATTGGTATGGTGTGTAATACTATAATTATGGTGATTGAATTGGAAATGTAGGGCCCCATGCTTGGGTTCGGTACGTACCCGGAGAACCTATTCAACCCAATAACCCTAATGAAGGGAGTTTGAAGAGAAGGAATGAAAAGAAGCGTATGAGGCTTCGCCGAGCTTTTAAATTGGTTAGTATTTCGTGATTACTTTAGGAAGATCTGTTTTTGTTGGATTCTTGATAATTGTATGTGGTTAATCTTGTGGGCGGTAATTGAGAATCAAAAGTTTAGGAACTTTGATGAATGAATCAGTGTTTTTTTGTATCTGCTAAGGGAGTGTTGACGAGTGGATACACATAATTGAATTCTAGGACAAATTTTGATTCTTGTTTTCTAGATTTTCTAAACTCCCCAGAACCGGGTGATAGAAGAGTGCTTTCACTTTTGGCTTTTAGCTTTCTAGTCTCTAATGCGCAAATAGCAAAAGGAAAGAAATATTATTTTAAGTAAAGGTTTCAAACCGTATCTCCAGATAAAAATTATTACATCAGATGAGAATGTACATAGATTAAGAGCCGAGATTCATAGGACTGGTCTGTTTGCAGTTCTATAAGTTTTGACGTTAGTTGTTCCTGTATTGCTCTTTGTAACGTGTTTAAATTTGGGGACAAGAAATGTACTAGGAAACTATATTTTAACTTTATTTGTTTTTGCTGTTATTAAACAATGCTTGTGAATGTGAAGCAGTCTAGGGATGTTGGATAAGCCTGTGTGCTCAAGTTTACCTTGTTGGAGTTGAGGAATCATTGATTGTTTGATGTCAAGTCTCGTGTAGACTGAAATGATGCAGCTAAAATAATGCATTTACTGTTGAAAATGAAGTATCAGCTATCTTCAATCTCTTGTCAGATTTATTTAATCCAGACTTCATCTCTTCCAATAATGATGTATGCATTTTGAGTTTCTGAGCCAAGACTTATATGCTCTCAAAAGTTTTTGACTCATATTTCCTATTATAATCTGCATTCTTCAATTCAGAGCTGTTGCATATCGGCAAATTATATAATTGCATCCATGCTCAAAACTCACATTGCGACTATCTTTGTGGAGCTTGTATGTTTTCCCCTTGTGAACACTGATGTTCTGCTTTGGCATGCATTTTACTTCCTATCTTGATGTAATATCTTTAGTTCAATATGGGTTTGTCTTAAACATGAACAGGCAGAGGCTAAGAAGCGAAAAGCTCAATTACAGGAGGCTAAGAGGAGGAAAAATATTAAGAGGGTGGAGCGTAAAATGGCTTCAGTTTCGAGGGAAAGAGAGTGGGCACAAAGACTAGCAGAGCTGAAGCAGCTCGAGGAAGAGAAAAGGAAATCCATCGCTTAGTTTCTTGCTCTGGATCTCATCTGCATATGTTATCGAAACTTTTGCGAGTACCATTTGAGAATATTTGCTGAATTTCTGGGAAATTTTTCCTTCTCAGCTGATTGATTAATGAAAATTGGCCTATTTGATGGAGCCGGTTTCTGTGTATCTGGTGCCTTATCTTCTTTGCAATTGAGCTAGGTTTTCTTAGCAAACACACAATTTAGGACATGGAAAATAACTTCCTTTTGTTTTTACATTTTGCAAGATAGTTTTGAGCATAATCGGAGGAAGTCAAGATGAGATTTCTACATCATGTTTTGTACGACTTTTTATGTATTCACAAACTAAATCTCCATTGTCATATCTTTATACCATGAAAGGCAAGAATTTACTATGGATCCAAACCCCTTCAAGAGATGACTGAGCTTTTGAGAGAGGGTCGAGGTATTTGATGCATCGCCTGCAAGCTTACGGTTTCGCCACTTCGCTTACCTTTTCATTTGTTGGCCAAGTGCTTCACACTGCTTGCTGACTATTAGATCTTACTGGAGGAAATGATTGAAGTTTCATGTAGTGATTGGTGGAATTGTTTAAAAGCTTGACAACTGGATACGCACAATGGCAACCACTACATCTAGAGTTGTCACTGCACGGAGCTGTTAGAGTGGCTCCACAAGCCCAATATTATTGATGGGGTAGTTAAGCAAGGCCACGTCTCGTCTATAACAACAGCCCAAGAGGTGTTACTATCAAATCAGGCAAGAAAATTTTTGTGCGATTGTGGGCACATCAAGCTTATCCAATCATCCCCCACTTGCGAGGTGATCTATGACAGATCGTCGAGGGGGGTCAAAGCAGCCAGCGCTATCATCTAGCCGGATAGTAACACCTAAACTAACCAGAAGACGCTTACCCATTTGCCCTTTCATGAAAATACACATGCACATGCACATTCAGCTCTTTCAATGACAAATTGTAAACCAATCCTGAACCTTTCCTTTTCAATTTACTATTGAACTTGAGATAAATTTGAGATTGACTTGAATTCTAGTTAACCAAAGTTTGAACAATATGACACTCAACTCTATTTTAGAGCAACTCGTGAAATTCACAAACTTTGGCTTATCAGTTTCCTCAGTATGTTAATCCTCTGCTAGTTGAAATTAAATGAGTTTTCAGAGCTGTTCTAAGTTGTCTGTCAACTTTATTGGCAACTTCCTCTTCATCCTTACAGTAGGGAAGTATACAATCTTATCTTTCTCAGCTACCCACCTGGAAGTAAATGGAACTGGTGTGGTCAAATTAGCTAGCATCAAACTATGTTTTCTTGAGTTCAAGTAAACCTATAGGCTAATATATGAAAACATTTCAGGGAGTGTACTTACCGGAAGCTGGTGGTTAGGTGATGAAGGAAAACTGCGATCTCTAGCCTGGATAGTTCTACACCAGGACACAGCCTCTGCCCACCGCCAAAAGGTGTAAAGCAATTGTTAACTACAGCTGCTCCTGTTTTCTGAAACACGATAACTTGATAGTTAATATATAAGTAAAAATGTAAGAGCATATCCTTTCACAAACCAAGGTTTAGCGAAATGAGTTTTAGGAATCCTTTGTTATAATCTTGTCAAGTAAAGTTTAACATACCTCCCACCTCCATGGATCGAACTGGTAAGGGTTCTCATAGTATTCTTCATTCATATGAACAGAAGTAAAAGAAGTTAAGACACACCATCCTTCTGGAATCAAATTCCCTGGAAAAGAACCATAATTTCTGTTAGTTTCATGGGAAAGATAAGATAATGATATTGAACCACCAAAGAAAAAAAAAACCTTTAATTTCCACGTCCTTGACAGCTTTCCTCCAAACAGCATTAATGATATTCGCCAATCTAAGAGTTTCACTGATGACCTGGTGTGGTGACAACATTAAACAAATGAACAGAGACAAGTGAACAAGCTGATACATCATACATGAACTCATAATTGGCACGGATACTGTCTATAGTAATTCTACACCTAGAGTCTTGCCTTGCAAGAACACGGAGACTTACATTTTGGGTAAAGGTCAAGGACATGTAGTCAGTCCAGCTATATTCATCACAGGAACTAGTCCTTTTCCTCTTCAGTTCCATGTTCTCTTCCTAGTAACAGACACAAATCGAACATATGTAACCACCAAAGAATAATAACAAGGACATCCCCCAAGAGTAGGATCAGTTCCCATTCCGAAGAGATATGCCACTTGGTTTCAGGAAATCTGTCCTGAGGTAAGAAATTGCAACCGAGAAGCTATTTCAAGCTTCAATGGTCAATTTCATGTATACGATAGGCCAAATTTTGTCAAAATTTTCATACTATATGCTTAAAATAAAACAGACATTCACTAAACAGGCATTATTATGATCACTTAATGCATATGGCTTACGATGGAAAATTTCAGTAGAACAGAAACTGTTTGCATCAATCAATGCCTTAAGAAATTTGATAAACAGTAGAAACAGAAATTACTTGCATCCATCAATGCCTTCAGAACTTTGATAAGCGGGAAAAAAAAAAGCATGTAGTTGATGGTAATAGCGATAGAAGAAGACGGAAAGTTTTCCAAAAAACTTCTGTAAATGGTACCATTATCGAAAGCTATGATGACCTTTTGTCTAAAAGACAGGGAGTTAATAGGGTGGGCCTCTCCTGACAATCAACCAATCCAAAATCATACGGCAAAGAAGCGTCCACACAACATATGTAGGGTCCATCGCTCTTAACTCACGTGTGTCTAATGAAAATGACATTTTACTAAAAGTCAAACACTCCAAACTACAGTGTGCTATGCTGGGGCCCACCAAACTGATACTGGTCGTTAGATGGAAAGGCCAGTGCCATCATGACCAATAAAAATATAGAGATTTGTGACATTTAGTTTTAATTCAGCTGCAATCATACGAAGTGATTATTTAGATATTTAGTATGAAGTTACGAATTTTCGTTGGAATTTTTTTTGGGGATTAAATTTTGGAGGCGGGCCAAGCGAGCACACCTCTTCTAGTGCCAATTAGCACACTATCCTACAGGCAGGTCAAGCGGGTGTACCTTATTATTGAAGACCCAACTAGTTCTCTACCTACGGGTAAAATCTCAACTGCCCCATACTCTTATAAGAGGAGCTAGCATGAAATCGAATCTGGTACTTAACAGAAGCTAAATTTTACTCTCAACCATCGAGCCACAACCCTTGAAGGCTTAGTTGGATTTAGTAATTGAAAATCAAATTAGGCTACGTGTAATATATAATTTAGATAGATAATAGCGCAGACTAGTAGTTAGTTAGTCGATATTGAAGACCGACCTTTAACTGCCTTAAAGCAACAGGGCAGTCACTGAGGAATTTGACAGCTAGGGTCATGGCTGTCGGCATTGTCTCTTCCCCTGGGATCATCATCTCTATGATATTCCCGGCGATGAAATCCAAAGGTAGAGGCGTCCTCTCATTGGCTTCATCGTTGTCACGTAAAAGAGCGTCCACTGCGTCAGTGACTGAGATGTTGGCTCTTTTGTAGTCCACTGATTGTTTCTCCATTGCCAATTTTCTTTCTTCTACAATCTTTTTCACCATCTTGAACATCCTCTCCTTAGCCTATACGATCACACATTACACAACAGCAAACCATGATTTGAGATGGACCTTATTACATATGGCATGCATTCAACGATCAGTTTGAATGTGTTACCTTCAGGGATTTATATAACCTTGTTCCCGGGAGTTTGATAGGTAAGCAGATTAACCCTTTAATAAACTCGTCGAATTCAGTCTTCAGAAAGTTCAAGTCATCGCCTGAGCTAATGCTAATCAATACTTTAACCAGAACCTGAAACGTTATCTGTGAGAAACACCCAGAAAGCAAAAGCTTCATAAGAGTTGGCATAAAACTTTGTTTTAATGTGTAGAGATATTATGAGACGAAAGTAACCTTTTTTACTTCAGTCTGGACGTAGATGAGGTCATTCGTTTTGTGCTTCCAGGAAGCCAACGTGTGATTGACACTGTTCTCAATGTCTTTGGTGATTCTGGTTTTGAGTTCTGATGATTTCAAGAATCGACAAATTATCCCATGGACACGTCTCTGCAAGTTCCCATTCATTTGGAGTATAGAATGCTCTCCCATGAGCTCCCTGATTGATTTAGGATAAGCAGGGACGAAAGTGTTGCCATGGTTTTGTAAGACAGCTTTGTTGACTTCAGGATCAGTGGACACGATGATGGGAGTTCCCAGGATGTGTGTTTTGAACACTTTTCCGTATCTGAACAAAGTGAAAAACGAAATTGATGCGAACGAGAAGTGAAAAAAAAGAGAGTTTTGTTTTATTATACAGGCATTTGAAAATAGAATGCAAATGGTCACTTCTTTGAAAGGTGAAAAGCCGATTGACACAAGAGGCTGTGGTTACTGACTTCACAAGCTATACCAGTATATATCTAAAGGTCCAATTAATGTAGGTCAGGCTTTACTTTCTTTTACTTCACGGAGCTGCCGTTTATCGTCTCGTGCAGGGTTTTGCCTTTGTCACAATCAAAATTCTCCTCCCAAGTACGAAAGTAGGTTCTAGTGTATAGGTTAGTTGGCTGGTTGTTACCAAACGAATTGTAATCAAGTCATTATGGGACATCTAATTTCATACTAAATGCCTATACTTACTACCCAAAGAAAGTAGCACAACCCACTTTTCGAGCACTAAAAACCTATGCTAGTAGTCTAGCTAGTATGCTGACATGGTCCACTTATTACAGTGATTAAATGAGAGAAGTATTCATTGAAACCTGAATCATCTATTAGTCTGATGTGTAACTACTCGAAGTATTATTGTTATTTGGAGGGGGTTCACATAGGGTAAGGGAATCTGGAGAAGGAGCAAAGAGGCATGATCCCTTTTTGTCTTCTTTCTCCAGAAATTGATCACTAAGACATGGTTTCGGCCGAAGGATAATATCAAAATCAAGCTCATTTATGACTATGTTACTTCTATTTCATTGAGAAACGTATATACAATGACTAATTTACATCGTATTCTTGCTAGTTTGAGTTACCATCCGTTGGTTATTTATCACGATCAATCCGCCCCCACCATTGGCCACTAATACTTATGAACAACTTTTGGAACCACTTCCACATGATTGAGGGCAGCCCCTAAGGCTAAAAGCAAGAAGAAGGAAAGAACAACAACATAAACGAGGAAAACCAATGTCTTAATATGCTATCAACACAGTACTAACATAGATTTAGAAGGATCAGTCAACGTGTAAGCCCTAGAAGTTGAGGAAGAAAAGGTTTCGGCTAATAATCGAACCAAAATGGATAAGAGAGTAAAGCATGTTTATCTTTTCAGAAAGGGAGTTAGAAAAGTGGCCAATGGTTCATGCATCAAAAGAACCATAGGATCAGTTTCAACTCTATTGAAAGGGGGAAGAAGAATAATTACAAAGATCAAGAACATGTAGAGTACTGATTAGGAAAGCTTACAGAGATTTTCTTTTCTCCATGAAACTAACAGGTCGAGAGGTATAACCACACGCAATGAAGTCGAAAGTTTCTCCGATAAATGGCCAACCTAAGCTTCCCTTGGGAACTCCATACTTCTTCTCGACTCTAAACTTCGCTTTCCAGTACCAAAACCATCCCACAACAATCACCACAATCACCCACCAAACTGTAGCCCATTCCATGTTCACCAAAACCATTTTGCTTACTGTTTCCGAAGAATCTAGCGCGTTAGTTACACAAAAGGTTTCGATCTTTATGCGCTATATCCAATACAATTGTTGATTTTAAGCTCTTAATCAACTCCAACTCCATGCAGGTGTCTCTCAATTAAGTATTACTATTATATATATATTTCTCTGAAATGATCACCGTGGTGTGGTTTGAAGGTGAAAGAGAGGAGGAGACGCAAGAGAAAGACAGAGAAAGAAAGAAAGAAAGAAACTTTATCACTCCCTCTTACTTCTCCTTAATTTAGAAGAGAAAAGAAGAGAAGTGATTGAGAGAAGTTGTGGAGTGGGGGTCACAGATATCTTGAGTGGGGAATTGGGGAGATCTAGAGCTTGCAATTGTCATTTAATGAGTGGTGCCCATTTTTGGTGTGCAAATTGCACCCTAGTTGGCTTCACTTTGTCTTCACGACCTCTTGGATATTTCGTTTAGCTATGCAACGAGATGGATCATCCAAGTAAGATATATCTAATCTTAAAGAAGGAGAATTTGATATAAAATGACCTCTCATTATGTACAAAATTAATTATTAAATTAATAATACTTACCTATTATACAACTTTCATCCTAAATTTAAAGTAAATATGACTTGTAATTATGATTAATGAAATGAAACTCAAAGGAATAAAGTTAGATAAATAATTTAATGTATATAATAGAGTTTGCACTTTTTTTTAATGATAACTTTAAATGTCATTATTAGTCATCATCATCGTTACTTAGTTTGAAGTCCTGCAATGAAGCAAGATCTGGAGAGGTCTGATAGTACGCTTAATATCGAAATTAAATTCTTAAATCAAACCTCATCCCTAAAAGATGTAAAGGTTGTTTCTATGATGTTTCTTTAATTATTGAACCATTCCATTTAATCTATTTGTTTTTGTAACCCTAACTTAATCTATTTGTTTTTGTACTTATTGTTTTTTGTTTGTAAATACTCTTGGTTAAATAATATCAACTTTTCATTTTCATAAAATAATAAAATGTAGTTGAGCAAATACATCATTCCATTATAGCTTTTCCCGATCGATCAGGCACGTCCCTTTCACTTTGAAATGAATAAGCAACCATGTTACTGATAAATTGATGTTCATACTTGTACATGAGAAAAAGGTTTCATGAATTAGTAAGCAAGCATAAAAATACAAAGTATATATATTATACGGATTGTTTTGAAAAAGTTTGTTTCCCTTTCTTCGTATATAATTCTTAATCCTTCTAGAAAGTTTTCATTGCACAAAAAAGAATTAATTATTTACAAAAAGTAACCCTTATATATATATATATATATATTTATATGTTTTCCAAAATATAAGTGAATATCAATGGTTGTAGTATTTATTTAAAATAAATATAATCTTATTTCTAATAATTTTCTTATGATCCTATACTATCAATATGATTGTCACTTTGATTATGGAAAAAAGATTTTAAAGAAAAGATGATGTTTAAATTATCAATTATGTGTTTCTTCATTTATATAAGTTTATTAACATAACTTTAAGTACATATTAAAATATAATATATATAATACATATTCCCAAAATTGATGCTTACCATTCACATTTTAAAGTTGACTTTTCATATTTTATATATCAAAGATACTTATAACACTTAACGAAAAATCCATCTTTTTCTCTAACAATCTTTGGCTTAATTTGTGCATCAACTACTCTTACAGATAATATGAGAACTTATACATCTAAAATATGAAATATACTTAACCAAGGTATAAGATAAAGAATAATCTCATTAAATTATTTTAAAAATAATGTGATTTTGTAAAATTGTTTATTCTTGTAAATAATGTTTAAGTTTGTACATTAATTTTAATCATTATTAAAATCCATATAAATTTTATAATAGATTCATGATGGAGATTACTCATTATCTAAATTTATAAAAGCCAAAAATGTTAATTAAAACTATAATGGCAGTCCTCTATTATAAAGGTTCATCTCCTTTTTCACTTCTTTACGTATCATTATTACTTGAACGTATTAAATAATATTTGATAATTTCTATGAAATTGAAATCCTTACACAATAATTAACTTAAAAGGGAATGAAAATTTCAATAACATATATCAATTCTTCAATATTCTACCTTACTTTAACACATATTAAGACCCTGTAATTTTTTTTTCATAACTAAAAACTAGTAAAATATAAATGTACGCGTAATTTGTGACGTCTTTCAATCAAAATTTTATCTATAACTTTAAAATTTTAAAGATATAATATTTAGTAAAATAAAATATTTATAAATAATTTCTTTTTTTACTTTGTTTTATATTATGGAAAACAAAAGGAGAAAGTTGTGTACCTTGTTTATTGGAATCAGAATGTTGTGTAATTTAATTTGTGTTACATACTAAATAAAATAATGAAGCATAATAAATAAATATATTAGCCTTCAAAATAATTAAGAACATAAAATTTCAATTATGACCAACAACTTAATAATTGTTAGATTATCATACTTAATTGGTTCTCCAACCAAAATTCTAATATCATAATGGGAACAAGAATTTTAATCCAATTCCAACATTTAGTTACATTTATTATTCATCTAGAAACTGAAACTGGGATTGATTCTCAGGGAAACGTTGCTGTACATGTATATTGGTTTGAGACTTTCAAGGAAAATGAATAAAACATTATTTCTGTAAGTTGTTTATCGCCCAAGTGGTGATCGGTGGTGCAACCGTACGTAGAAGGGCATGCACACAGAAACGAACCCAACTTGTCAGCTTATTCTGCTATATATTTGTGACCCTAAACTAACGTTGTATAAATATGGAATATCGTATTGTCTTCATCATTCTCAGAACTAGCACAGTCACCGCCACCACCTACCTCTACTCTCTCGCTGAAAGCTCAGAGATTTGCTACTGTTTCTTCTGCTACTGTTTACGTTTTCCCTTTATCATCTTTCGAGGTGGGTGACTATTATCTGTTACTGGTAGCCAATGACACACCAATAGAATTTATTGTTTAGGGGATCAGATGATTTGTCCCCACCTTGTTGTTTTTGCAGGTCTCATCCACGTTTCACATATATATAAATATTTGGATAAGATTTAATAGAATAAAGTAAGAAGTGGTTTATGAGATAAAGGATCTGTTTCCTACTTTATACAAGTAAGCTGGATCCTTGCCATTTTCCCATGGCTGCACTAGGAACAACTGTGAAGTGCTTCAACTCCCTGCATGTGAAAAATGGGCCTTGACCTCTTTTTATTCATTTGCTTTAATTCAATTATTTGATGTTTAGTGGACATTGATCAATGTAATCTCGTGAATAATATCCTTAGCAAGCTGCAAACGCGCGGTCCATAAAATGAATAGATCTTCCATTTCGTTTCCTTTGTAATTGATAGGAACCTCTATGGAGATTGCTTGTATTGATGATATATTGGTACAATTAGATAGAATACTACTGGAGCAAAGCTCCCCCTCCTGGAAATATATATAATTCTCAGGCCAATACAATAGATGTATTTTCCAGAATAATCCCGAATGAATCCTCCCTCCTATCTCGAGTCCTATATATAGACTCTGTACCTTCTTATTCTCTCTCTCTCTCTCCGTACCTAACTCTTAACCTACGTCCCTATGTGGCATTTGTATTTGAATGTCTTAGTGACTGTTTACTAATATTAATACTAGCATACTGATAACTAGGAAGGGTGCTAACAATTTCTTCCTTCTCAAAAGGCACCTTGTCCTCAAGGTGGATGAAAGGGAATTGCCTTTCTTAGAAGATTTAGTATCGCGATCATTTTAGGATGACGGCTAGCAGATCTTGAGAAGCAGAATGTTGCTGCAAGTACCATTCTGTGCATCTGAACCTCATCAATGTTTCCTTCCAAATCTGGATCTAGTATGCTCCTTG
>JAOSBP010000204.1:20104836-20121447 GCA_027563825.1 Erythroxylum mucronatum
GGGACAGTTATCAATGAGCCCGATATCCAATAGATACGGGACAGTTTAGGCACTCGGTCACAACAAAGTAATAAATGAAAAGTGGGTCTCATGCACATATGCATAATATGGTTGATTAAATTGTATTGAATGGGAATGTGAAATTGTATTGAATAAGAATGTGAAATTGTATTGAATGGAAATACGAAATTGTATTGAATGGGAATGAGAAATTGTATTAAATGAGAATGTGAAATTGTATTGAATGGAAATGCGAAATTGTATTGAATGGGAATGTGAAATTGTATTGAATGAGAATGTGAAATTGTATTGAATGGAAATGTGCAATTGTATTGAAAGTGAATGTGAAATTGTATAGAACGTGAATGTGAAGTGTGATAGTGAATATGATATGTGACCTAATGGGAATGAAATTATGTGTTGTGTGACTGGGTGAGCCATCAATGATGGTCACTCGCTGAGTTCGCAAAACTCACCCAAAATTTGCATTTATTTTTTTCAGGATTCAGAAGATTACCCGTTAAGCAACGGGAGTAGACTTACTGCTCACATGGTAAAGTTAGAGGTTGGGATCAGTTCGTGTCTGCATTAGGATTTTTTGTATAAAGTGTATTCCGCAATTTTTGTACAGTGTATATTTGAACATTTCAGTCTGTAATAAGTGATGAAACATGGGAATCTGAGTATATGGGATTGATTAAATGAGAATATTTGAAAATGGTTGTAAGAGTTTTGTGTGTATTGAATGGGCCCGAATGGCCCAAAGTGTATTGTAATATCTTGAAAATAATGTGCTAACGACTTTTAACTTTATTTGGCCCAAATTGAAAATGTACTTCTGTCTATATTAGTGTTTAAAAAAAATTATACCGATCTGTGAATGATTGATTGTTCTAGCATGCTACCTTCGCGGGCACGGACTCGGATATCATCATCGATGTCGGGTCCGAATCTTGCGAAAGTGGGGTGCTACAATCAGCCTCATTAATGAGACACGATAACTTTCAGAGAGCTTACTTATATATTGGAGATTCTCCTTCGATCTTTTAGAAAGTATTGTGAGATACTTGCAGTCCTTTCTATTAGAATTTTTCCCTATTTCTTATGTTACGTTACTTTCTAATTTGGGTTCCTACCATAATGCAATTCGCTGGTCAAATCAGCTGATAAAATCAGCTATCAGCTAACAGCTAATACAATCAGTTGTTTGCCGATCAGGGTCAAGAGCTTATACTTTCCACCAAAACATAAAAAGTAAGATGGATTTCTTGTTTTACTAGGATAATAACTAAAAGCTATCCTTTTCTTTAATAAAAAGTGTTTTGAGTCTTTATTTTGATAATTACTTATAGTTAATATTAATTAAATTACTTTTTCATATTTTTAAATAATTTATGATCTAACGAAATAATTACTTAATAAAATAATGATTATATAATTGATTTTTCTTTTATATTTTGAAAAGTTAACCAATATTTTATAGGAAAACCAAAAATGTTATTTATTTAATTTAATGAAATTAGATTATTAGGATATTTCATATTTGCCCTATAATAATCATATAAAAATGTCCAATATTTCTCACATTAAACAATCGCTGTTTTCCTGTCTCTTCATTTCACTCACTGTCTCTTGTTCGGTTGCTTTTATCTCTCTAACCCGTCCCTTTCTGTCTTCGCCACCACCACCGGCACCGCTGATTTTGCTATGACCAGCTCATCGTCTGCCGCCCGGAAGGTTTGCCTCAATCCTCTGAATTCCACTTGTAGAATTGACTGGTGTCTTGTAATTTGTTCTTTTGTGCGTGTCTGAAATCGGGTTTATGGGTTAATATTTTAAAATGTGAAATTTATTGGTTATTTGGACGCTTGATGGGTGTTAGGCACTGAGTAAGATTGCGTGCAATCGGCTCCAGAAAGAGTTGGTGGAGTGGCAGGTCAACCCTCCTCATGGTTTCAAGCATAAGGTCACCGATAATCTCCAAAGGTTGCTCCTGTTTTTATTCTTAATTCTTCCTTTACCGGTCTTCTTATTGTGTTGGGTTACCGAAAATATCAAAGGGAAAGCAAGATATAAAATCTAGGACCCCAAAGGGGGGGGTTCTTACTGTTTCAGTTTTTTATTTTGGTTTCCTTTTGTTTTCAATTTTTGATCGGGTTAGTTTTTGAGTCCTCTTCTTGCTCTTCTATCTCTCACATCTTCTCTACGTCAATTATTTTTATTTTCCTTCTCTTTTTGGGGGGATTTTTGTGCACAGGTGGATAATTGAAGTAAATGGAGCCTCCGGAACCCTTTACGCCAATGAAACATATCAGCTTCAGGTCGATTTTCCAGAGCATTACCCTATGGAAGCTCCTCAGGTTTCTAACTCTAATTCTCACCTTTTCTTCTTGGAAAGGAAAGCCTTATTTTTTTACTCATGTATAATTGTTGGGATTTTTAAATTTTTCATATTGGGGTTTTTGGTTAAACAGGTTATTTTCCTTCATCCTGCACCAATGCATCCCCATATCTATAGCAACGGCCACATTTGTTTAGGTAATTTTTATGGGATTTTTTATTGCTTCCTCTAGTGTAGAGTGGCAGTTGGTGCCCACTTATAACTGGGAATTTTCTGATTTTTACATGCGGTGCTTGTTTGTTTGACCTTGAGTTGATTTTATTCACTCATTGTTAAAGGTGATGGGCTTGTTCCTAGATGTTGCTTCGTTTAATTATTGTACATGGAATCCTTGTTTTTGTGTTGCTCTCTGTATGCAGTCCACGAATTTTTCCTTGTGTACAGAGTTATTGTTCATTCAACTTTAACCTGCTACATTTTCTTTCTATATGTGGATTCTGCAGCTTAGTTCTAGAGATCATATTGAAAATCATACATTTGCAGTTTCTTTTTGACATAAAATTGAGCTATTGCAGTTTGAGACTCATAAATATACATGTGCAATGATGAGGATAGTAGCTGGGAAAAAATCTGTAAGGGTTATTTTTAGATCGCCCGTTATGCCATCTTTGCTTAGTTTAGGGAATGTATGAGTTCAATCAGTGATGGACGGAGGGTGCTATATTCTACACATGGATTGACCTTAAAACTAACTACTATCTGACATGAACTCCCTCCGTTGAAGGGATTAGCTTGTAATATGTTCAGATCCTTGACAGAAGGTGATGCAGCAGATTGTTGCGACATTCAAAGTTGAAATAACTTAATTCAATATTATTACATTTTCTTATATATTTTATATATAGATATTTATATTCACCTTGGTTCAAACTTGCAGCTAATTTGACACTCATTTGCTTTAATGTGTACAGATATTTTGTATGATTCGTGGTCCCCTGCCATGACTGTTAGTTCTGTATGTATCAGCATTCTGTCAATGCTTTCCAGCTCAACTGTGAAGGTTTGATCTAGTATCCAATCCACTTGTAAATTTAATTACAGGATTGTGTTCTTCACGCTGCTACTATTTGCTAATTATTGTGGATTTTCCATCACATTTTGGATCATTGCATACTATTTCATATTGTACATTTCATGACACACATTAGTCATTGCATAGACATTGGAACTTTTTTCTCAGTCTATATTGTTTGTAATGCTATTGGTCTTACTTTCAGCAACGCCCTGAGGATAATGATCGATATGTAAAGAAATGTAGGAATGGGATATCCCCAAAGGAAACCAGGTGGTGGTTCCATGATGACAAGGTATAACAACATTAGTTTTAATAATTGTAGTAGATGGTCTGTTTCTAAGGAAAAGCATTGTGCAAAGCAAAATATATGGGAATGCCCAATAACTCTTGCAAATGGCAATGCTCAGTGCGTAGTGGACGGTTGTGTTTCTGATAAATGCGAGGGATGAACTCGGTCCTTAGGTTAATCTCTCAGGTAAATCATGGTGCTGCTTATGTCAGCAAATGAGTGAAACCCCCTTAATCCTCGTGTAACTATTTTCCTTATATAAGACTATGTTTGTTGTTTTATTTTGGCAGTATAATGAACTCAGATTCCTCATTTTCCATTTTCTTGCTTCGAAAGTTTCACGAGGAATAGTGTACCCCCTGGACCATTGTCTTAGTCAATTATTTGGTAATGAAAGTGACAACATCTAAGTTCCAATCAACAACCTTGGCCTATGGCTCAATTGTCTTTACCACTTACGTGTCTGTACTGCAATGAAAAATAAAATTTGTGGATGTGCATGAGCTGCTAAAAAATAGTTTTCAGCTTTTCCACGGAGGACATGTAGCAGCTTAGCTCTAGACCGTGTGTAAACTCCAGTAAGTTACGGATTTTCCTCGATCCTTTCTAGAAACTGAACTTAGATACTTGCGTTGTTCTAGAGTTCCAAAAACGGTGGAATTGGTAAAAACTAACAAGCATCAAAGCCTCTGCCACCGCGGAAACTCGCCAAGTTTCCTTTTTTCACTGCCACTTCGCCAATTGCGGGGCTAACTCGGCCATTTTTGCAATCAATCATTATGGCCATATTGATGTCCTTATAACAGTAGTATCGTTGATTCATACTTGATTAGTTTATTTAAGTTAAAACAGCCAATACTGTAAAGCTGGTACTTTGCTATATCAAATACCATCTGAAATTCTACAAATTTATTTGAGATTTACAACTGTTTTGTTTCAAACAAAATTTCCTTGGCAGCCAAATTGGAAGTATGGGAATGCCGTTAAGGTACAAACTACTGTGACCCTTACAAATTTATCACCAAAAACCAATTCCACAACAAGCAATCCTACTCATGAAGAATCCAATGCAGTCAAAGCTGATTAATCATCACGACTTTAGCTCAGACTTGCTTCTCCCACTTCAAGAAGAACAACCAAAGTTTTAGTTGAAAAAAATCAATAGCTGCCTTCTGTTTTCCAATAACTGCAGCATATAAGTTTCAGCGAGGCCTAACACGATTGTGCTTCTTACAGTCCCACGTTTTTCATCGGTTAAGAACTGAAAAATGTAAGAAAAGCTGAGTGTCATAAACATTTGAAATACAAACAGTGATGGACAAAAGTTTTGACATAAACATATCAACAGAACTAGTTCAATAGGCAACGGTATCATATTAAGTCAACTTGTCTTCGTATCCTTGAATTCTAATTGATTGGCGTGAAGCATTGAGCTCGTGATATTCAAGTAATGCGCTTATCATGATGAGATTGCTTTACATATTTGCAAATTGACGGTTAAGTTATCACATTTCCTCCACCATTCCATAGTTTCTTATTCTGATCGCAAAATAAAAAGTAACTGAAACAGAACAAAGAAGCACATTTTCTAAGTAAGATCGTGCTTTACGTGATAACACAAAAAACTTTCTTCTCAGTTTAACTGTGAATGGCTTTCTCTCTTATTTAAGGAAATTCCATGAATCATGCCCATATATATTTTAACCCCAACCCTAATTAGCATATAGAACACTAAAATATTGTCTCCATTCACGAACAAAGCGACCAAGTAATATACAGAACAGGCTACCACCCCGCAACCTTCAAAGATTGCTATCCAACTGGACATTCCATCCCCATTCAGTTCTTTTCCGAATCAGCTAGGATCCAAAAAGCAATATCATATCTAAAGGCTTTGACTACCATCTTAAGGAACAAAATCAAACAATCCCATGTCTAACGTTGTTGTCATGTATAATTGTACAAGATTTACATTCAGAATTAACTAACATCTTAAGTTAAACTTCCTTGGCAATGCAAAACCAAGTTCATAAGTTTAGAGAAAGACCTCACCTTTTCACTCCATGGAAACTTTGGCCCCAGCATCCTTCATCTTGGCAATAATTTTCTCAGCCTCATCTTTAGTCACCCCCTTCTTCAAAAATGTTGGAGCTTTCTCGACCAGCTCTTTAGCCTCCTTGAGCCCTAAATCCGTAAACCCCCTAACTTCTTTAATCACCTTGATCTTCGCAGCAGCATCAAAACCTTCAAGCTTCAAATCAAACACCGTCTTCTCCACCTTCTCTTCTGCAGCCGCCGTCGCCGAAGCACCGCCTCCGCCTCGCATAGCGCCATGCAAGCCACTGAAACCCATTCCAGGCATCATAACCGCCATCACCGGCATGTCCTTCACGTCCAATTTGGTCCGCAAAACCTCAGTGAGGTCGGAGATTTCCAGAAGCGTGAGTCCAGACAATTCGTTCACGATTTCCGAAACTTTACTTGATTGTGCAGGTGGGATTGCCTCGGCAGCGGATGTCAAGCCGCGAGCAGTGGAACAGGAAGGTTTAAGCTCTGATTGTAGCGTCAAGTTAGGGTTTTGAAGATGGGTTGCTGTGAAACGAGATAGGCGGGGAGAGATTAGTCGTAGAATCCTCATTTTCGACTTGGGTATTGCTAAATTAATTGAATGCACGAGACTTTCTTCTCGCTAAGCGAGGCTCTATAGAGGTGACAGAGCTCTCACTCTTGGTGCTTTCATCGCTGACAAAAGCCCTAGGGTGAATTTGAGGAAGAGGAGGTTTTAGCCCATCACGATTTGTGCCTATGACCCATTACTTTCAAGATTCAGATTCAAAATCGGGCCTGTTTGGTTTCTTTCTTTTTTTTTTACATTTTTAGTTGTTGTTTCCAAAAAAAAAAGAAACGCTTCGTTGAAACCCGTTTGGTTGAGGATGTTGGTAGTTTTTCGTTTTCAAAATCAAGAAAACCGCAACCACTTTGTGAAAACCAAAAAATAATGTTTTCGTATGTTTTTAAAACAAGTTTTCGTGTGTTATTAAAACAAGTTTTCATAACTAATTTCCTTGTGCTGCCTGCGTCTTCAGCCGCTTCTACTGTTAACGAAACTGCATCTTCTACTTGCATATAGAAATCAACGAAACTGTGTTTTTGTTTTCACTTTTTTTTAGAAATCTCAACCGAATAGGTTTTTGTTTTTAGTTTTTATCTTACAAATCTTAACCAAACAGGTTTTCGTTTTTTTAAGAAAAAAACAGAAACCAAAAACAGGAAACAGAAACCAAAAACAACAACAAAAAATAGAAGTGGAACCAAACGGCTCATTGTCCCATAGATGTATCGTCAACAGAGGTTGAGCACCCTCTCATGCTTGTTTTTTATTTTTTCTAATTGATTGGACTATTATTTTTTGGGTCGCCTGTTGACTCCTATAGTCCTAAAAAAACAAGACGATTTTTTATGAACAATTTTCTAGGCCGAATTCCTGCTTCTTATGTTCTGGAGTATGTTTACTAGATTTGCAAGGCTTTGGTCCGACAAAGAAGAGCTAATATTAGACACTAACTCCGAATTGAACAACTCATAAGCTTGTTTAAACCCCCCGCATGGTTGGGTAAAGTTGAATATGGACGGAGCATGCAAAAGAACTTCCTCTTCGACTTTAGCAGGTGGACTTATTCGAGATAGTATAGGTGCTTGGCTTGGTGAATTTGTTCAGAATATTGGTTGGTGCTCCCCTACTTCCGCGGAACTCTAGAGAGTCCTGTTTGGCCTAAAGCTTGCTTGGGATCTTGGCTATTATCGTATTGAACTAGAAATGGACTCTCTAGTGGTGGCCAATGTCCTGTCCTCATTTAATAAAAGAACACTGTCTCATAACCCCCTAATCATGGGGATTACGAGATGGTTGCTCAAAACTAGGTAGTTAAACCTCGACATATTTACAGAGAGGGCAACCAATATACAGATTGACTCGCAAAAGCCACCATTCATTTTGGTTTTGAAATCACTACTTTTAATATTACATCTATAGGGTGCCTCTGATTTCTATTAGAGGACATATCTGAGATTTGTTTCCCGAAATTAGTCATGTAATATGCTTAGTGTACTCTCTCCTTTTCGTTCAAAAAAGAAGAAGAAGAAATTGTATTAATAGGCAAACGTGAAACAGTCAGGTTGGCCGGAATCAAAGTCTGAGGTCAAACAATAACAATGAGGCTCTGAGACCAAGCAACATCAATGGAAACAATGTTGAATTGAAACCTAGTGTCTGAAGTTTTCCAACCAATCCTGGAGAATTCAGCGGTGAAATTGGGAGGCAATAAGTTCATATACCTCACCATTCATAAAAGATTTGGGGGTAATAAGTTTCATTCTAATAAAAACTTTACGTTCAATTAAACATAGCCTAATTATTTTTATGCAGGTTCTAATCTATTCTCTCTGCTTGTTTACTCAATTTCAATATTTACTTTCTACTTCTAAGTTATAATTGATAATCTCATTTAGAATTTTTGTAAATTGTATTATTTAACAATTTGGATAATAATAGCACGATGATTATCTTTTGTTTTGATAATAAAATGATTTTCACAATATTACTGCTTTATTTGTTGCATAAGTAAGCTTATAAATTTATAGTATTCATAATATGTAATATGTATGATTAGAGTATATAACCAACAGCAAAAACATTTCAATTCCATACTAATAACAAAACCTAAATACATACGTTTTTTTTTATCATTTATATAGATTAATATTGGTTGGGTCGGTCGTGCTACGCCCAAGCCCGAACCTAAAAAGACGCATGGGTCGATCGGCCCATTTCTCAACGTTGACCTAATCCCTACAGGTATTTACTATATAAACTCATTATCTCACCATGATAGAGGTACGACTCCAGAACCCTACTTTTCTCTTCAGAAAATTACTAAAGCCCTGACAAAAAGACTTACTTGAGCGTCGGAGGGGCCTACCGGGAACCAACCCCCTGCGCGCCTTTATTGTTTTGCAGGTGTTCTCTAGCTAAAGCTATTCAAGATCATGGATCCAAACAACGACGTTCCGCCCCAGCACAATCTGGCTAAACCAAATATTTATTTTATAGCTAAGAATATAGTTAGGAATTCAAAGATTCTATTAATTATCTTTTGTATTCTTTTATTTTTGTTTCTTACGAGGTGTCCTAGGAGGGTCCCAACTATGGGAAGACATTTTTAAGCCATCAACTCCTAGACTAATCTTCGTTCGAGCTAGGTAGGTCACTTGCGGGAGACAAAACTCTGACCCTAAGTTTTAAACGGTTACATACATGAGGGCGGTTCGAACTCGTGACCTTACTTAAGCTAGGAGTTCAATTGTGTTTATATACTTTAAATTTTTGGATACAACAATAACTTTACAATTAAGATAAGTTAAAGTTTATCAGCTTATCATATATTTAGATACCATATTGAGAAAATTATATTTAAATAAGGATAATTAGAAGCTTTTGTGTTAATCAATTTTCTACGTAACATCTTTTGCTTCATTTTCTTTTAAAATAAATTTAATTTTAACTTATTCATTTTAAAATTTTATGTACATTCAATATATATTTTTAAAAACCATTTTTATAAAGAAATTATGTTACTTAAATGAATGTGACATTTCTCATATAACATCTTTTAATTCGCTTTCTTTAAAAATAAATTTAAATGTGAACTTATTCATTTAAAATTTTATATATATTTTTAAAAACTCATTTTTATTAAACAATTGTATTAATTAAATGAATTTTGATATTTCTTATATAACATTTTTCGGTTCAGTTTCTTTTAAAGTAAATTTAGTTTGAAGATACTCAGCTCAAAATTTTATATACATTTAATTTATACATTTTTTGAAAAACAATGTCATTTTAAACAACCCATTCTAAAAAGGTTAATGAATTTTAAATTAAAAAATAGTTCAATACTAAATATCAGTCGACCCACCAATGACATATAAGAAATATTACCCTGTCAAAAAAAGACGTCATGACTTACAATTCTGCCTCTTTGCCTTTGGGAGCGACAAATAGCCCCATTTTAAGGCTGAAATACACGTTGTACCATTTAGATGCCCTCCAAAAAGCCTAACTTAATGCATGGATTGCAATGGCTCAAAAGAAGATTTAACATCCTGAAGGTGGCAACTGGCAAGCCATCGTAAAACAAAAAGTTATTTCCCATTAATAAGGGTGCAATTGGCTCAGACACAATCATTTGTCATCAAAAATGCTGTGTACCACATTTATAGAAAGGGAGAACTTGCAATAATAAGATCACACGTAAACCTTGACACAGGCTTGGACCTGCTTTAAGGACTGGAAAGTAAATGATACATGATGTTCTATTATATTTTTCGTTAAGAGTTCCTAAAGTTAGTCGTGAGACCTACCAATAATCTCGTAGAAGATTATCTTGTCACATTTATGACGAGGATGCCTGTCATATCATCAAGAGACATGACTCGCAACACCCAAATGATGGATAAGACAGTTTTATGGGTTTTATTTTTCTTACTTATAAATCACAATCATTTATATATAAATAAATAGCTAAAATTTATAAATAGTTAAAATTTATCGAACAAAATAAGATAAATTTGAACTCTTAGGTGATACTCGTTTCGATAATAGGGTCACGTACTGCATAAAGAGGCTACGAGTTGCAATCTTACCCCTAAGACAAATAACCTTATTTTGCCCTGAAATTTTGGATGTATCATTTGGAATATTGCCTTGCAAATTTGACTTAATTCAAAGAAGATTAAAAAAATTTTAGGTGGAACAGATAGTGCTTACTTCACTTGTTCTGATACGTTGAGTTGATGGATTAATTGACTCAATCTAAATCCTATTTGACATCATTTCATGTTACTTTTCCTACCTGGAGAGATCAGAAATTCCCTGGAAATACGTGGCGGATTAGCTATTTGTTCCGCCGAGAAGAGATAGACGGCTATCAGTATGCTGGAACTGAGAATTTCTTGGCACTTGAAGATAGGAAAATAACATAATCATAGCAGCATAGGAATCTCTACTTTCTCTTGTAAAGAAGTAGACGCAAAGACAAAAAATTATAGAAAAGAAACAGATACAAGGCTTTTTAGAGAATGGAGTGCTTTTATTTTGAAGTAAATTGGTTGACCGATTATGCGTTAACCCTCCTGCAATGCTTTCTGATCTCTCCTCTGGAACCAGTCAAAGGAGAGATATTTCCCATCTTAATCATCGACTTGGAAAATTGCTCCAAGAAAAGCTCATTGTTCTCAGCATATTTCTTCACCAGTTCCATGGATGCTTGGCTCCTTGTCAAGAGAATTTGGTCAGAGCTCAACAAGCCTTTGAAAGCTATCAGGTTTTTGAAGTAGGTGTTATCAAACTTTGTTGGGCTGACAAAATCCAGGAAAAACAGGTTTTGGTCTCCTCCAGATCTTGGACATCCGGTGCGCAGTTGAGCAGCAAATGACTGATCAAGGGTGAAATCAGGTTGGCCATTGCCAGACTGGTTATACAGTCTCTGTCTGAAGCTGACGCATCGAGAATTTCCAATCGTGTGACTTCCTGCGTGTAATATGTAGAAATTTATTAAAGTAACCCAAAGGCACATCTATATTGGCTATTCAATTAAATTTCTATCTCCAGTTTTGTACTCTAGAAATAAGATGTCTTTCCTAGTTAAAGCTGAACTAAGAGCTAAAAGAGTGGTAGTCCGCTTAGAGATCACCATTTTCAAAGCAAAACCTTTTGTTTGGTATTCTCTGAACTATTCTTGGAATGAATTATTAAGGAATAGGAGATAGTAACACAAAAGTTTGATATGCATCAGTCTCTGGAAACACGAAGTCGCAGATACTATAAATGTTCAAGTTTACCAGATAGAGCGACAAGATCAACGATATCAAGTCCCTTTAGCTTAAACTTGGTAAGAATAGTTTGGAACGTGTTGTTTGGTGCAGGAATATTGTTGTTAGAGCCACTCAAGCTTGCACTTCTCGAGTCTCTTCTTCCCAACGGGACCTCCCAACTAGGTCCACCTGTCTGTTAAATGAATGATCAGCTGAGGAATCTCAAGGAACTTATGATGACTAGTTCAATCTCATAGAATGCCAAGTTATAATGCTTACTAGAACTGTGGAGTCTCTAGCAGCTAAAGCCAAGATGTCGGCACAGGACACAGTCTGAGGACACTCCTCCTCCAGTTTAGATTTGATCTCGTCGATTAATTCAAATCCTCGGGCAGAGTTTCGGTTCGGATTCGACCTCTTCTCGCTGAGGAATTGTCCGCTGCTGTCCAACAAGATCGACCCATCACAGCCCTGCAAAAGCACACTTTGTTTTAAGTAGCTATCATCGTAATGAAACTTGGCAAGTAAAACAATCACAAGCATTTTTAAAAGGTAATACATTGTGTGTTAATGTCATTTTCCTAATCAGATTAGTCAACAACTGCTAGTGTGCTATTATTAACTTGGTGTCTATGGAATTGGACAGTCATAAGGCGGATAGTGACTGGTAGACCTTGACAAAGCAGTCATGGAAATGGAGCCTAAGTAAAGAAGCGGCCATGCGAGCTTCTTCAGCAACTGCCTTGGCTACTATGGACTTGACTATCTGTTGAGCTTTAGGACAAGAGTGGTAATAGTACTGAGGGTAAAGATAACAACCAGTGTTGATGGCACAAAGGCATAAGGGTGCAAAAGCAAGGAGAGTAAGAACAAAGAGAATGCTCATAGCTTGAGACATGGGTACTTTCTTTTGGAGTTTCACTTTCGATACCAAGGAACTCGTAAGATTATAGAAAGAGCAGAACTTTATTTCTATCGCGAAAGCCTAGAGGGACTCTAGAATATATTTATAGAGAAAAGTTTTTGGACAACTTGAAGACCATCATAGAGAAAAGCAGCCGGTAAAGATGGAACAAAAAAGTTGGAGTTGGTAGCTAACTTTAGGTAGGATCTATGGCCGAAAGGAAAAAATAAAGCTTGGGAGGGTTAGCTTTTGTGGCTTTTGGCTGACCAGTTCAAGCGATATATACGTATATATAACATCCAACATCTTCTGTCCAGTTTTTATGGTATCTTATTGTGTCTAGTAAATCTTAGCCATTTATTTATACGGATCCTATGTTTATTTATGTAGGACCCGCATAAATGAATAACTGAGATTCACTGAACACAATAAGACACCATAAAATTGGACAGAAGAATTGGACTCTATATATAATGTTATTTGGGTTAATTACTACAAAAAACTTAATTTTTTTTGAAATTTTAATTATAGTGCAAAATTTAAAAAATAGTAATAAAACTTTTTTTTCAATTTTAACTCAAATTTTAAAAAGCAGCAATAAAATGTTCAAATGTTTAAATTTCTTTAATTCTAGTCTAGCGTTATCATTTATTTTCTTAATACCCTTAGCTATTTGTTTTTTGATTGTTCTTCTAACGTTTCAAACTACTCTCATATTATAACATATTGTACCAATAAGTTCTTTATTTTTAATTTATTCTTCTAATACCTTTAGTATGAAAGCGTCAGGACTGCATAATATAAAAATCGAAAGATGAAGGCGTCGAGAGAATAAACTGAAAAATTGAAATCAAAGCGTAAGGTCGTCGGGACTGTGTAATCTGATTTAGGACATGTTTAAACAACAATATCATTTTAATTATGTGATTAAAAGACATCCGTTTCATTAATCTTTATTTGTTATGTTAATTTTAGTTGATGTATATTAATATTTAAGATTTTTGAAATACGTGACAAGTCACGTCAACAAATTTAACGAAAATACTAATGTTAGGTTATAATTAAAAAAGTTGAAAGTTTGAACATTTTATTGTTATTTTTTAAAATTTGTGCCATAATTAAATATTTTATTATTACTTTTTAAAATTTAAATTATAATTAAAAATTGACAAATGTTTAAAGTTTTTTTAATAATTAGCCCATGTTCTTTTCATAAGCGAAGAAGTTTCTTTGGTTTTGTTATTACTGAAGAACAGTCTTTATTATTTGACGACTCTCCTCTAGACATGCAGACATGAAAAGGGATTAAACCTCGTACTTTCTACCATTTTCAGCCATACTACTTTCTTTTCCTGATCATTTGGTCAATTCATGCAAATCCAAAACTTAAACCTGAATATTCCTCACCTGAGTTTGTATTGTTAGAATATCAGTAGACCTCATTTTTCTTAACCAATGTGTCATTCTTTCGTTATTTGACATAAAGAGTAATGTTTTAAAAACTGAATAATAAGTTAAATCAATAAGATAAAAAAATTAATGTTTAAATAATTCAACTGGTGTTAGATCGTTATAAAATTCGTTAAATATTCAATAAAATTTTAAAATATGATTAAAAGAGATCGTCCTTAACTTCAACAAAATTTGCAATTTAATTTTAAAAATTATTAAATAAAAATTAATTGATTTATTTTGATATATAAGAACTTATTAATTTATAAAAATTTACCATTAATTAATAAGTTGATCAGTTTTTAACGACAACAGTTATTAAAATAAATCGACTTGAAAAATTAAAAATTATACTATAAAATTAGTTAATTTAAAAAAAATTTAATTAGATGGATGGAATTGATTGAATTTTTTAATACCAGTGTGGTCACATTCTATAATACTCTACGCTTAGTTTATATTCTAATCCTAACGTGCAAAGACAAGCTTGTGAGTTTGGTCATTGGAAACCGACACGACCAGCCTTAACTGCTCTATCGTCAAAACAGAATGATCTCGACATTGATGACTCCTACTAAAATAGGTAGTCACAAAAAATGCTTTCAAACAGCTTAGCTGGAAACATGCACGGGGTTGAATCATTGAACTTGGTCAGCTGTCTCTAGTTCAGAACATACCTACTCCTTTTTTAAAAGGTTCCTACAGCATCCGTGATTTTACACGTTCTCAATGGTAATTATCTTTTTGACTTGAATGCTATGCTTCTACTGTAGGTGCCATTCTTTCACATGTTCATATATGAATCATTTGGGAGTCCAATTCAACTAAAGTCTTTAGGTAGAATGGTTTCTTGATACTAGTGAGGGTAGGACAACTGCTCCAAGTTTCCGGTCTAATTCTTTAAAACTACCACTTCGTATACCGACAAGGACAGGCCTGGACTTTTGAAATAGTCCCAACTACTTATTTCCTTGGCAATGCTTTTGCTAGCTATACATGTATTCAACAAAATCATACTTCTTTTAACAAAAGACATAACCTAAACCATCAGAAGTACTTGGTGGTCTGATGTAAGCACGTTAACCTAATCCATCAGAAGCACTTGATGGTAATTCTGACGACTAACATTAACATGTGCCACTGACATTTAAAGGTTTCTCTTCTCATGTCCCATTAAAAACGCATTTTCCTGTTAAGTACAAGCAGCATCCATCCCAAACTGACTTCTACACAGGCCGGTACTGGGCAAGAGCAAACAGGACATCTTCCTGGGGTCTAGTGGCTCATATCGCTGTTATCATTACCTTATGATATAGGATATGTTCTTATGTGATTTACAAGAATGGTTGGACTTCACTTATTAGTTAATATCAAATAAAAAATGTTCAATAAATTCTGAAAGTACAAACAAAATGGTAAATCCAGGTCTAGCTCCATCAATGGATCGGGGAATAGAGATGGCGCTGAAAGTTTTATCTTGAGGAACGTTCTTGGGATTTGTTAGAGAAACATATTATAAATATCAATGCTAACTATTTTATTTTGGGGGTTAAATCTGTTAAAAAATGCACGAATCTCTACAACCAGTTCCAACTCTAAAAATAATCTGTTAAACCGTGCCTTCAGTTTCAGAAATCTAAAGCTTATATTGAGCCGTAATTTCTTTCACTTGCTCTAAATTTTTCTTGGTTTGAAGCAGAAGATCGTTCCCAGGATGCTTCGCTAGAATAGCCACTGTTTAGGTCTTCTGCTCTTGTATAGCCATGCCGTGTGTCGCTAACCTGTAAAAATTATACCAGGACAAGAAACAGTCAGCAAGATTGAATATGTTAATTAATTACTTATCCCTGGATAACACAAAGAGATGTAATTCTGAGCTATGAAGTTCTGAGTAAATTTTATAATTTCTAAGCATGCAGATAACCTTTGGACAACACAAAGAGATGTAATTCTGAACTACAAAGTTGCAGTAAACTTACAGTTTCTAAGCATGCAGATAAAATTGTCATGCCTGGCAATGCATTGATCCCTCGCTGCATTCACATGATAAACGGTACATTTAATAGGGGCATATATTATCCATATCAGAGCGAAAACTCAAGCACTATAAAAATCAAATGCTAAGCCAGAGATCAAGAGGCTACCAGGTGTTCCACACGTGTCTTGTAAACAAATCCACCAACGCAAACTAGTGTAAATGACACGAAAAATCTGCTCCATGAAATTTGTTTAAACATCAGATGTCAGCATGGATTACAAAATAGTCACTAGAGATTCTAATATTCCACCACATTTCTATGAGTTACTGATAGAGGTGAAGCAATTGAAGTTCATAAAAACCAGTGTCATCTGCATCGTATGTCAAATAATGTGTTAGGACCAACATGGAAGAGGGTAATAATGGGGAGGATAACAGAAAAGGGAATAAATCGTTGATATGGAAAGTATACTCTAGGAGAAAGAACAGTGGGCCAGAGGAGAGTTAGTTAGTAGCTGATGTTGCAAGTAGTTAGGCGTAACAGAATGGATCCTAGCTTGGGGGTTTAGGCTGAGAGAGGAGGGGAGAGAAGGGAGGCAGGAAAAAAGGGAAGAATTTGAGACAGAAGGATAGTTAAGCCTTCTGAGGAGCATTCAGCTCTGGGTAGGGAAATACTAAATATCACCATTGTAATGGT
>JAOSBP010000204.1:20121547-20139809 GCA_027563825.1 Erythroxylum mucronatum
GGCCAGAGGAGAGTTAGTTAGTAGCTGATGTGGCAAGTAGTTAGGCGTAACAGAATGGATCCTAGCTTGGGGGTTTTAGGCTGAGAGAGGAGGGGAGAGAAGGGAGGCAGGAAAAAAGGGAAGAATTTGTGACAGAAGGATAGTTAAGCCTTCTGATGAGCATTCAGCTCTGGGTAGGGAAATACTAAATATCACCATTGTAATGGTTCATAGTATTGCTATAATTCAATAATACCACGTACCTCTTGTATTCAAAGACTAGATTTCAACCATAATGAGTCATACTGAATGAGTTTAAACCGGAAATTTAGAATGATTCCGGTTACTATGTAATTCCGCAAGATATGTACAATGTAGTCATAAGATGTGGAGTGTCAAACCTTATCTTTACTTGGACAAAAATTGCATAAAGAAATCTCAACATCATTTTAGTAAAGAAATCAGAGAAGTGTTACATACATGCAAGATAGCATCCCAAAGAAAGCCCATCCCCTTCTAGAGTCCTCTTGTTGATTCTGTCTATGTTCTACAAAATTTGAATAAACAAGGTTGTTTCAGTAGAAAAGGAAACTTCGCAAAATATCCACAATCTAACACGCAGATATGTCCAGAAAAATAGCACCGTTTCAATTTCACGAGACCTTTTCTAGCAAAACCCTTACCGCACATTTTTGTGAGAACAAAATGAATGGGCTCATAACCCTCTATAGGGATTGTGACATCAATCTCATAAGGTGTACCACGGGCCTCCTTACCTTCAAAATTTTAACCAGGTTTAAAGGATAATCAACCAAAGAGGACATTTACAGAATTGCAACAAAAGTAATAGCCTTACATGTCCAGTCCATAACCAACATTGTAGGTGACAAGGTCGTAGGTGGACTTCCAGTAGCACCTGTACCTGAAAACCTAACATCCAGGCCATTCTTTGGAAGAACCTGAAGCAGCAGTCAATCATTCAAAATCAACCAGGGGACAATATTCATGGCAAATTCCTGAATTTGATTTGACTATACCTTAATGATAGGCTTTCTCACTAGTGAAGAAACTGAAGCAACTGCAGTCATGTAAAGGACTACCCGAGTTTGTTCAGTATTGAAGCTGCCAAATCAGAAACATCTAACACAATTAGAGAATAGTGAAAAAGCAATACATTTTGTGCCAAATTTTAACCAAAGGAAGGGATGTGTGTTCCATGAGTAGACTCTTTTACCTGAATTCCTGGCTAGACTTTTCAAAACCTGGTTGAGTCAAGCCATTGTATACCTACACGTAAAGGAAAATGGAAGAGCTGTGATTTTGATTCCCAAGGGAACGTCAGCAGTGAAAAGCTGATTTTCTTACAATTTCCCATGATCTTGGATGAAATCCAACGGTGAACCCTTCAAACACCCGTGGACCCGATTTGTCACATGAAATAGCAAGTTCAACAACGACTCTGGTAGGATAATAGATTGGCAACAAATTTGAGAAAGGAATCAAAGTTCATCTAAAGACTTGGACACATTCAATCCAGAATGGGAAAATTTTGAACTTATATATGCTCAGAAAATTAAATACAGGGAGATAACACTATGCAAACTATAAAGCAGAATAAGTTAAAGTAGAAAATGCAAGACCTGCAAGTTGACTCATAAGTAACATTGCATATGCATTCAATTCCACCTGAGATAGGGAATAAACACAATGACATGGTCAATGATAACAAAGAGTATTTTAGGGTGTAAGGCAACTGGACACTGACAGTTATTAAATAACGCACTCGCAAACCTTTGCATTTTCCATTTGAACAACTTCCACATATAATATTCACCTGCAATTCCAAATGAAAAATTAGCTTTCATATGAAAAACAGGCTGTTAGATGCAGAGCAAAGTGAAACAAACTAGCATGATCTTCTTCCAGGCACACTAATACAGAGGCAAAACAGGCAAAAGGTTAGAGCTGTGGCTAAATCTTCCAGAACAGTACTAAACAAGTCTATGTATTTTTATAACACCTCCTTTCAGTTCAGCTTTTCTTTTTTCAGTTTTATCTATGCCTTTTGGGAAGGGGACTGGAAGAAGCATCAAAACTTACCTGAGATGTACGTCCCAGCTTTTCGTAAGTATCCTCACAATTTCTAAGATCACCATTGTAAAAGCCCTAGGAGAAACATTGATCATAAATCAGGCAACGACATCAATGGGTTAGAGAGGTAATACGGAGATTACAGCATGTTTAGGAACTATAATTGACATTCAGGGATAGTATGACGAGACACAAGGAGAGAGAAAAAGGAAGGAGATATGAGAATGCAAGATCCACATAATTTCTAAAAGGGAGCCTGAAAAGATGCTGAACATATCTTCACAGGGCTATTGAAGAGAAACTTTTATCTAAGACCAAGCATTGGCATCAGAGAAGCTAAATTATTCATGCTATCTAGTAACAGAGGAAGGGAAAAGGAATGAAATGCACTACTGATGTGCCATGCTTCATCTACTTATTGTGCTTATGATTGCAAAGTTCAAAGAGTTCTGTTTAATCAAAATTTCTCACTTGAACAAAATCAGCATTTGCAGAACCCATATTGATGTAGTTGAACCTCTCAAATTGACCAAAACCAACATATCCCTGCACAATTGTCGAGCACAATAACATGAACATGCATGCATTGCAGAAATCATCTACTAAGCAAGCAGCAGAATAATGATAGCGTCACAAAAAATCCATCTTTAAACATTTAGAGCTCTGAAGTTTTCAGCATAGTTCATATCTATCAGTTTTTAATGGTCCTGGAAATTAAGAAGAAAGCATAAACTAGAGAAATTTCAGTCAGAAGGACACCAATGTTTTCTAAAAGGTGTATATTTTTACATATGATATGCTATATGCTGTGTAAGACAAGAAACTATACCTGCTTATTTTTGTTGTGATTAAAGGAATAAAAATGATAATGGCACAAACGTTTACATTACTTTCTTCAACATTTCATGCTTCAAGTTTTCATGTTGTTCTTAAGCATTCTTGTTAGAAGGGGCGAGAGGGAGAGTTGCCCCTCTAAGCTACTAAATAGTTAAATCACCTAAAAGTACAAAGCTTATAGAACAAAAATCCAGAACAATGTACTTGAGAACATGGTATTATGGACTACCGTTTGTGATCTACTCTCCACATCTTTACAAAATCGAACAACTGTATCGGCATCCTGTGAGAATGTAACATAATCAACAGTCAAAACAAACAACTGGCAAAAGAATCCATGAACTGTCCAATTAGCACTTGTTTACTAGTTAATCAAAGCAAATTACCTCCCCATCATAGACAAAAGTACGTCCAATCCAGCTGGTCTGATTTTTAGCTAAGAAAAATAACAGTTTACCAGAAAAGAGCATAGAGAGCAGTTGCGAAGAAAAGAAATTCCAAATTTTGTCCAATTAAAACAGCAAGATTCTGAGAACTAGAGACTCTGATGGGAATAGCAAGTTAATTATGGTGATCACTGACCATCCAACAAAAAGCCTACAATTATAACACTATTTCGAATGATCAGCTGGTTTTAGTCTCCAATCCACATGATACTTAAGGGGATGAGATTCAGGAAAAAGAATTCTAGGGTCTGATTAAACAATTGAAATTTAAGTTTATAACCTGAAAACAACGAACTCAAACGAGAGTTTCAGGATACGAAGTCGACAAGGCGACTAGCATTATCAAAAGCATAACAGTTGGAATGCGGAGCAACAACCGAGATAGCTCCTATTGCTTGTAACAGAACAACTGAGGAAAAAAAAAGAAGTAAACAAACAACACCATTAGAAAGGAAACCAACTAAGAGATATTTCCCGACTAGGCTATCAATAAATTATCACTCATGAAAATCATAAGTTCGATAACTCACCTGGGACGATCGCACACAGGCATTTTAACGATAACATAAGAGGCTCCCGAAGATTCCTCATAGCCTCCAAGTAACACTGAGCTCAACTGGTCGACGGAACAAAACAAAGAGCAGAGTAAGCCCAAAAAGAACGAAACTTTAGTAGCAAATCGAATTGGGTGGTACACAATTTCCAGTTTCAAGTTAAGAAGTGGAATCTGCTTCGATTTTCGTGTACTCAGATGAAAAGCATTGGTCACTGCATGAGACTGAGCCCGTAGTGAGAGTTGGATTGAACAATGAGCATGGATCAAAGAGACGCGTGCGTCGGCAAGTACCTGAAGGCGATGGTGATTGGAGGGATCCCTTGGCGGCACGAGCAAGCACCTTCGAGGACGGCGAGGAATGTTGCTTTCTTTGTGTCTCTACAGCTAAGAGTTTTGCTGTGGCCAAACTGAGACCTTCAAGTAAACGAGTCACTCCAGATTGATATTTATCTTACCTTTAAGTCTTTAACAAATCAGATGAAAACGAAACTCCGTAATTATCCATATATTTTAAATAAAAATGTATTTAAAGTTTATATATATATATTTTAATATTTAATAATGATTTAATTAAGTTATTGTTAAAATTGGTTTTAGATTTCCACTCACCATCACCAACTTAATGTTCCCTCCTTCAGTCCAGATTGCAGACATTAATTGGAGCAGCTTAAGCTTGATTACAAGTGTCCATTTCGCAGTAGCCAAATGTACAGACACCGGAGCTCCAGCCCTCCATTCCCAACCCTAAAATGTTGAGCCCCGTAAAGACAAGCTCTCAATTTCGTCGGATCCAAAGGCCGAAAAACAGAGATGGCGAAGCACGCCGCCTCCGGCCCCACCGTCACATGGTGGTTACCACTGCAGAGGCGTTGGCTTTTGGTTATTCTTCTGATGCTATCAGTCTCGACCGTGTTCGCCTTCTTCATCAGAGCTGCTTTCTATTCCTGCGATCGACATTTCGAGGTCGTGGCTACCACCGGGGCTTTGCCTGTCGAGTCGCTGCGTAGTCCTCTTAGTTTCATGAAGTCGAAGCTTGTGCTTTTGGTTTCGCATGAACTCTCTCTGACTGGTACTCATTGTTCTCTATTTCTCGTGTTTATTGATACTTAATATATCTGTTGTATTCGTGTAATTTTTGAAAGGAGCCCTTTTTTCCTGTTTTAGATATTTATTGATGTTAAAGGGCAGTCAAGATTACGCGTTTATCACTCATGCTGTTGATATAAATGCTTAAAAGTTCCAAGTTTGTATGTGCTAAGGGAAGTATTTTGTCAGATAATGTATTTTTGGCTTCCTATGTTCGCAATAGTAGCGATGTTGGATAGTTCACTTTGTGCTCTTTTTTGGATGGTTAAATTCGTGTACCTGGAGCTGACAAGAGCTAGCTGATTGATCATCGGACCCAGTTGTTTCATTCACGTGATTTGTTTTCATACTTAATTTGGATTGGAAGAAAGGGTAGGGAATAGGGAAGGGCATGCTGATTTGACTGTTATATGCTGAAGGTTTACCCCTGATGTTTGATTGCACAATGTTGCTATTTTTTTCTGCCATTGAGAGCTGCTGACTATAACATGGGAAATTATGTAGTTCGGAGATGCCCAATGTTCTTTAGGGCATGATTGCAATTTGTCTAGTAAGATGTTTTGTTTAAAGTGCTTTAATGCCACATATGTTTTTCATTAGAGAGAATTTGTCGTCAAGTCCAACGTTGCCGGAGAGAATTCATTTTGTAACTTATATCAAACAGGCCACTTATCAGAAGATTATTGGATGTTCACCTTGTGTTAGATGAATGTCAATAAAACTCGGCTGTTCTGCTGCATTTTATGTTATTCATTTCTAATGTTCCGGGACCAAGTTCTTATTATCTTTAATGTGATAACAATTAGCTTTTGAAAAATAATACTTTCCTAATTGGTTACACCATTTTGTCTTGTCTTGTATGGTAAATATATTGCGAAAGTTGTGTATGTTTGGCATGTGTCATGTGAAGAACTTTTTTCTTTGAGTCATCATACAAAAACTTCATGGGTTTAATAGCATAGCAAGTTTTAAATCCATAACAAGACTTCTACGGTGGGAAGAAACACTCCTTTGGCTAAACTGTTGAATGACTGAACTTGCTTCCACCAAATAATTATTGGTTGCAGTAGGTAAAGGATGTTGGACAAGGTTTCCATACATCCTTCTAATTGATGAAATTCTCTATATCTTCTTGAAGATTTTGCATAATAGGTATGAGTCTTGATTTTTAATTTTTGTTTTCATCTCTTTTGTGTAATGTTTTCTGGATGACTTTTGCGGATGTAATCTTACTTTTCCCTACGTCCTTCCTATATTTGTTGTTGTAGGTGGGCCTTTGTTGCTCATGGAACTAGCATTTCTATTACGAAGTGTTGGTGCTGAAGTTTATTGGGTTACTCTCCAAAAGCCAGCAGGAACGGATGAAGTGATATACAATTTGGAGCAGAAGATGTTGGTCCATGGGGTACAGGTATGATACCTATATACCATCACAATTTTCAGTATATATGGACTGCAAGCAGATATTTTTTATGTACACTTACCTAATGTCTATAGACCCACCTGATAGTTTTTATTTACACTTACCTTAATTACTATATAGACCCATCTGACCAGAATGCCATGGGTAAATAGCCCATGGGATTTTTTTGAACCGACCTATTCTGTTGGGTTGAATCTGCCTGCTTTGCGCTGACCTGCTACCCAATGAAGCAAACCTTTTTGTAAAATGTTTTTAAAAGCTTTGGTTCTGATTATTATGCTATATGGCGTCGCAGGTAATGAATTCAAAGGGCAAGGAAGCTGTAGATACAGCTCTCAAAGCTGATATTGTTGTATTGAACACTGCAGTTGCTGGGAAATGGCTGGATGGTGTCCTAAAAGAAAATATTCCTCATGTTCTCCCAAAAGGCCTGTGGTGGATCCATGAGATGCGTGGGCATTATTTCAAACTAGATTATGTCAAGCACCTCCCTTTTGTTGCCGGTGCTATGATCGATTCACATGTCACAGCAGAATTCTGGAAGAATAGAACACAGGAGCGTTTAAGGTAGATTTTCGACTTTTGCTTTTCCACTTGCTTTTTTCTTTCTTGGGAATGCAAAATTTAGACTAGTCTATGATTATATTGCTTGCTTTATAGATTGTACTTTATTTGTCAAAGGTTATTATTTGTACTCCTTTAAGTAGTCATTGCTTAGAGAATTTTAATGGGCCATCCTTTATTTATAATCAAGAAGAAATGTCCATTAATTAAGTTGCAATCCTTATGGATACTTTCCTTGTTTACTGCTGAAATCCTCTTAAGCCAATTGTTGAGTGAAAGATTGTTTCCTGGGGTTCTTGGGGTGCATATTTAACAGATTTTTCTTTTGCCACTTGAGCGTTTTCTCTCCCTACAGGATTAAAATGCCTGAGACCTATGTTGTTCACCTTGGAAATAGTAAAGAACTTATGGAGGTAGCTGAAGATGGTGTGGCAAAAAGGGTTTTGCGGGAGCATATTCGAGAATCTCTTGGCGTGCGAGATGAAGATATACTTTTTGCCATAATTAACAGTACGGTTTCTTACTGATGGCATTATGCCCTTCTTTTTAACCGTATGGGCTTTTCCCTGTACGTTAAATTAATCAACTACTCTGATAAAATTGAAACCTAAAGATGTCTCTTGGTCATTTCAATCTTAAAATTATTTTTTAATAGCTTCTTTTCGCTGATGACCACTTTTCGACATTCAAGTAGTCATGGTTCCTCAATTATGTTGTTTACTGTTCTTGCTCCATCTCATCCATTCTAAAAAGGAAAAAAGGGAACCTGATTGGTGAAGCCATTTTATTATTTTGGTAACTATCATATCTACGCTTCCTAAGCACTGAAGTGATATGCAGGTGTTTCAAGAGGAAAAGGCCAAGATTTGTTTTTACGCGCCTTCTATGAGAGCTTGCAATTGATCCAAGCAAAAAAGCTACAGGTGCCATTGATGCATGCAGTGATTGTGGGGTCTGATATGGCTGCCCAGACCAAATTTGAGACAGAATTGCGGAATTATGTAATACAGAAAAAGATTCAAGATCGTGTTCACTTTGTGAATAAAACTCTGACTGTGGCTCCTTATCTAGCTGCAATTGATGTTCTTGTTCAGAATTCACAGGTAAATTAGTGTAGTATGGAGCATCCACTTTTGTATATTTCATGGATACATCTGAATAGACTTTGGAAGTGTAGAACTCAAAACAACTCTAAACAAAAGGAATAGCAAAAATATCAGGTAGTGAACAAGTACGGGTATCAAAGCAACTGAAGTGCACCCTTTGATGACAAATTTACAGAGTGAAAACTAGAGCCTCATTTCATATTTCTTGCAGGCACGAGGAGAATGCTTTGGGAGGATAACCATTGAGGCCATGGCATTTCAATTGCCTGTACTGGTCAGGCTCTTTACATCAGACAAACTTTCTTTCCATTTTGATGGTGATTATAACTCTCATTTCATTAAACATGCATTCAGGGAACTGCAGCAGGAGGTACCACCGAAATCGTTGTGAATGGGACTACAGGTCTGTTGCATACCGTTGGAAAAGAAGGGGTGACTCCCCTTGCGAAAAACATTGTCAAACTTGCAACTCATGTCGAGAGGAGGCTTACGATGAGGAAAAAAGGTTATGAGAGAGTCAAACAAATGTTTCTGGAGCATCATATGGCTCACAGAATTGCTGCAGTACTGAAGGATGTATTGCGCAAGTCAGGAAGGCAGCCACATACTTCATAGTTCATACACTGCTTGTCCCCATCGCCTTTTGCCGAAAGGGAGCTGTCCTGTGACACAAGGATCGGGTCTGGCACTTCGTGCGTAATCGCAAAGCTTAGAGATATTAACTTGGTTACTAATAATAGCAGATCAAAATGTAGAGTCATTATCTTCTCTAGTTGTCTTTTTTCCCGGAATATCTGTAAATTATGTACATACATGACTAATTCACAGGTTGTGTGCTTATATAGGCAAGAAATCAAATAAAATTTTAAAGATCGTCTGCGTCATAGCAATTTGGGGCCATGATTGTTGAAGACCTGATACTCTTTGATCATGAAAATACACCAGGTATGAAACTGCAAGTAGGTATATGAAGTTGGAATTGCCAGCCTGGTTTCGAAGCTATGATTAAACGGTCACAGAAAAACGAAAAAATATCCTAACAAGAATCCCGACCTATGTGATAAACTGGTTATTGTATCAGGGTATCTTCGGCCGTTGGGGGGGAAGATTGCTGGTGTCGGACGGCGGCTTGACGGAGGACTTGGAGAACCAAGTAGTGTACAGGAATTGCTTATGAGGTCCAATATGGTTGCAGATCAGCTTAATCTTCTGCCTCTCTCTCATCCACCTCATCACTATCTTCATATGCCTTTTGCCTTTCAACCCTCTCAGTCCCACTTCCTGGTACACAACAACAAACATCAAATCAATCATTGTAATGAAGATGAAAATTATTGAAAATGGGAGACGGATTGCTTCTTTAAAACCCAAATCCCAATATTACCTGGACCTTTTCCCAGATATCTGAAACACTTATAGGACCGTGCTCCTTAACTATGTCGAAGATTGTTCTAGTTATAGTCTGCGTCTGCTCAGGCGGTGTTCTCAGCTCTATCTGTTTCATTTTTGGCTTGAGATTCGTGGAAAAAAACCGGATGGCCGCTCCGATCATGGCAGTTACTTTCTCCGTCGACGAAATGAAACCCTAACCACCGAATCCAGCAACTGTGGACTGATTTATAAGCCTAAGAACCCAAGGGATACGATACCGTTTAGCTTCATGAAGCATACCCAATAAAGCCATGGTGTGATGGTTGCTCACTCACGTAGTTACTCCTCAACGAAAGCTCTGGCCATTACACCCAAACAACCCACTCCCTTATCTCAACTTCGAGAACAAAGTACCCTTCTTAAATCCCAACTCGTATCTGCTCTCCACGGCTGCAAAAGTCTTGCTCAGTTCAAGCAAGTTCATGTCCATATTATACTCAATGGCCTCAGTCAGTGTTGTTATGTCGTCACCAAGCTTGTTCGTACACTCACTGGAATTAAGGTTCCAGTCGACCACTACCCACGTTCCGTCTTTGACCAGGTCGATAATCCCAATTCGTTTCTTTACACCTCCGTTGTTAGGGCTTACTCAGTTCAGGGAATGGTCGCAGAGAGCATTAGATTGTATGGTGACATGAGAAGGAGAGGGATTAGGCCTGTGTCATTTACATTTTCGGCGGTTTTTAAGTCGTGTGGAACAGAGTTTGATGTGGGCCTGGGAAGGCAGATGCATGCCCAGACGATTGTGATTGGTGGGTTTGAGTCTGATTTGCATGTTGGGAATTCGATGATTAATATGTATGTGAAGTGTGGATTAGTGGAATGTGGGCGAAAAGTGTTTGACGAAATGCCGGCCAGGGACTTGATTTCTTGGACGGAGTTGATTGTTGCGTGTGCCAAGTATGGGGATATGGAATCTGCGAGTGAATTGTTTGAGAAGTTGCCTGTTAAGGATATTGTGATTTGGACTGCAATGATTACGGGCTTTGCACAGAATGCTTGCCCTCGAGAGGCAATTAAATACTTCGAGAGAATGCAGGATGTAGGCGTTGGTGTTGATGAATTTAGTTTGGCCGGCGTTATTTCGGCTTGTGCTCAACTTGGTGTGGCCAAGTATGCTAATTGGATTGCTGATGTTGCTGAGAAATCGGGATTTGGGTTTGGGAATAACGTTATAGTAGGCTCATCATTGATTGACATGTACTCCAAGTGCGGTAGTATTGAGGATGCTTACAGAATTTTTGGGGGACTGAAACAAAAGAATGTGTTTTCTTATAGTTCAATGATTATGGGGTTTGCAGTCCACGGTCGTCCACATGCTGCTATGGAGCTCTTCCATGAGATGTTGAGAACCGAGATTAAGCCAAACGGTGTCACTTTCATTGGGGTGCTAACGGCTTACAGTCATGCAGGCATGGTAGAACAAGGTCAGTCTTTGTTTAAGCAAATGAATGAACTTTATGGGATCGAACCATCAGCTGATCATTACACTTGCATGGTGGATCTCCTTGCGAGAGCTGGACACTTGATAGAAGCACTTGAACTTATTGAAACCATGCCAATGAAACCTCCTGGAGGAGTCTGGGGGGCTCTGCTTGGAGCATGTCGCATCCATGTGAATCCAGACATTGCAAAGATTGCTGCTAGTCATCTGTTTGAGCTTGAACCTAATTGTATCGGAAACTACATCTTGCTAATCAACATATATGCATCAGCCGGGAGATGGAAGGATGTTTCAGAGATGAGAGAATTAGTGATAGCGAAAGGTTTAAAGAAGAATCCTACAGGCAGCTGGTTCGAAGGAAAAGAAGGTGTAAAGGTTTGGTGAGATCAAACGAGCTCGAGAAGATCAAGCAAAGTCATCGTGAGAACACACAACAGTGGGGGACGGCATGAGCAACGTTCACGATTAACCACAATTGTAACCTCCCATCGCAATATCCTCGAATCATTCTTGTACTTCATCGAATTTTTTTGTTTGTTTGATGCATCTCCTTGAATGTTCTTGGTATTTTGCCATTGGAATGTGCAAAAAAAATTTTTAGAGGAAGAAAGCAGGGCCTAAACAGAGGGCGTAGGAGTTAAAACCCCACACATGTCCTTTAAGAGGATAGTAAGACATCCCAAAGAAGGAAACTGCAAAAAGGTCAGTCCGAAGTTGAATGCATAAGAAGCTAACCAATCCGCGCACCGATTGCCTTCACAAAAAACATGTCGAACGCGAACCGTCCAGGATCGTGTTAATAAGACCTGAATAGCTTGAGCGAGTGAAGTATGAGATCCTGTACTGGAGGAGCAGAGAATATTAATAACCTCCAAAGAATCGACCTCCAATTCAAGTTGCCGATAACCCATATCCCTTGCAATCATCATGGCAGTGAGATTCCAAGAATTTAACGGACTACATATATTAAGGTGTGGCTTATTATTTAACACACAAATCAAACAAAACCAAACTTACAACAGAAAAGCTTAATCCGACAAACAGATGTCAACCTATATGAGGACTTAGTCACTTATTAATACTGTATTCCATCGACTTAGAAGTCCAGAATAGGATCAGCTACAAACCAAGTCCTAAACACACTAGTCCCAAACTCCAGAACAAGACAGCATAATCCTACGTACATATTACATGAACATCTACTTATGCTCATGGTGACCAGATAGCTTCTCCTTGATCTTCTCCATTATTCCCTTCTTCTCGTGGTGACCCTCCGTCGAGGTATAACCACCAGGAGTGGTGGTGGTTGAGGTGGCGTGCTCATCCTTCTGATGACCAGGCATCTTCTCCTTTATCTTCTCCTTCAAACCCTTTTTTCTTCTCCCACCTTGTCCATCATCTTCAGACTGTAGAATGTCTTAGTTAAGACCACGTACTCAAAAAGGGTAAAAACTAAAAATAATAGCTAGCCATAGTTGGATGCTTACAGAGCCGGAGCTTGATGAGCTTCCAGAGCGGTGATGCTTGCCAGAAACTCCATGATGCTCTTTGCCAATGTCAGTGCCAGTCGCAGCTGCTGCGTCACCATAAGGACCGGCGGTTCCATACGCACCAGTGGTGTCAGGGCGCAGGATTGGATTACCATACTCGTCATAATCGTCTGTCTTGACGCTAACTGGTTTACCATACTCGTCCGTCTGACGAGCAGGATGGCCATATTGATTCTGATTGTGCGACATTGTCAAACAAAACCACAAGCAAGAGATTTAACTTTCAGTTCAGTACAAATCACCAGACAAACAAAATCAAAGCTTGAGACACGTAACACTTGGGATATACCAACTGTATATATAGACAGGTTTGATGTAGAGTTGAGATTATATGTAACAGACAGAACTCTGATTGAAGTCCTAACGTTGCATGTGCATTGATCCATGGTTGCCACGTAGTGATGATGGAGCTTCCTTAATCGACATCTGTTCTTTTGGATGTTATCGATGGCAACATCGCCCGAGTAAAATAAAACGCGAAAAGGAAGAATACAACTTGTGTTATGGCTCTTGGCGGTGTCCGAAGGACAGTCCTCGTGTTAATCTCAAACCTATGTTAGGTACGTCTGGTAGTGGATAGGAATCATATTTTGCAAAATAAAGGTTAGCAGAGCAATAAAAGAACATTACATATTCAGGAATTTAGACTCTGGTTAAAGAATAAATGTTTATTAACTATAAGCCTTATTAAATTGTAGATTTCCTTTTGATTACATAACAGAAAAACAATTCCATCTAAAAACAAAGAAAAGGAAAAATAATACTCGGGACCTAAGAATATTTCTAAGCCCTCCACTTGCCTTCTGTACCTGAATGAAAATTGGAATGATTCGTGCAGAAAAGTTTTGCAATAGTTGTAAAAATAATAAAGAGAAGTAAGTTATTCTCAAGCAAATGGAAAACTTTTGAAACAATGAGAAGGAAAAATCTGAGGTTGAAACAACAGAATTTTCCTTGCACTTCATGTAAGCTGGGAGAAAAAGGTGCACATCAACATGATAGAAGCAGAAGCTGTACACAAGTTCAAACCTATCAAACGAAATATCATCTTCACCTAGGCATGGTTAACACAGAAAAGTGCTGGAAGGAAGCACAAGAAGGTGGAAAGAAATCCTTCCCAGATCTCATGCTTTCAACTAACTCTTCTATTTGGCATGCCAACATAAAAGCTTCATCGGGTTTATTTTTTGTTACCCAATCCTCTAATACCCTGCAGGAAAGCAGTTTCATATTAGTGTAACTTGAAAAGAATGAAAGGCATAGTATTGAAATAAAAATACGAATTAGATTACATCTGGATCACTCTATTTTTATTGATCAAAACCCATCATTCCCAGAAGTACAAATATTTCAATTTCATCTAATTTATATGATTATATGACAAGGAAAAAGAAACCAAATCCATCAGCATACTACAAGAACTAGCAGTATAGGACAGAAACTAATAAGAAAGAATGAAGAGCATTCATTTGTGCACTTCCTATATATTAAGAAATTTACTAATATTTAACCATCTTGAATTGGAAGTTCCAGTTTGGTTTCTCAGTTGCTAGATAACAATATCAGAAAACCATTCTCAACGGACAAACCTTGGTTCAGATTGGGTGGTGCTTCCACAATCACAAAAAAGAATCTTGATAACGGGGTGCAGATCTAAATTTGAAACTTGTTCCATACCGCTTTCTGTTTCTGAAATATTACCAGTGCAGCACCAAGAATTTGGATTTATAAGAACTACTTGCAGCATAGGTGATTTGGTCGTCAAATCCCTGACCACTGTGCGGAATGATAATTCATCGTGCGCAAACTCCACAAGGTGGTTCGCAAACATTTTCTCCAAAGTATATTTCCTGTCCAAGATTAGAAACTTAATTATGATCACAACACCAAAGCCATTTCTCCAAGAGATTAGTTAATGTTAATGTAATTGATGTTGTTGACATCGTTCAGTTCAAAGGAAGAATAAACAAAATCCACCTATCCTGAACCACAGGATTACCTGAATATGTCGCTTGATCCTCCAACAGGTAAAGAAGTGGAAAGGTAACATTTAAAGAGTCTGATGCCAGCATCTACAGGCACATAACCTTTAGCACAAGGATAAGCTCCAAGAAGAGATGAACACTGAGAGCAAACAAATTTCTTCCAATCAATATCTGCCGAAACATTATAGGATCTGGCCATGAAAACATCTCCAAGAAGGCCATTAAGAAAAAATCTCTGACTTGTCATGACCTCAGTGGTTTTTGCGACTTTCTGGTCCACTAAACAAGAACCAGATAGATCATACGTGCAAAAATCACTGGCAAGAACTTGAGTATGACATGTTGTACCACAACATCCATTCCTTGATGCCACATTTTCAGAGATTTCCGAAGCTGGTAGCTCGCAGAACAATTCATTACCACAGGTTTCTTCCTCCATGACTCCAGATTTCAGGTTCTTAGACCTTATTGTCCCATTAAAACAATCAATTCTCTCATGATTGTCACAACTTGTCTCTGCTGCAGGAATGCTTATAGAATCATGTGGATCTGCAACATTTACAGCATTTACAGCATAATCCTGTTTCACCTCATTGACTTGGTTTCCTACCATATCACCAAATTTACATCCTACAAGGTCTTCTTTGCAAAGAGTAATAGTAGAAGAATCTAACATGCACAAACCCTTTGAACATGTATAGGTATCCACATACCTATTAACCAACTTCTCACTAATTCCACCAAAAGAACAGCAGCAAGCTCCAAACCAGTTGTCAGCCATCTCACGCCAGTTAACAGATGGCATTTCTACAAAATGTCTACGTACGGAAAAAATATAAGGAAACAGAAATGAAATTAAACCAACCTTGAAAAATGAAAGAGAGTCTGCAGAAATATAATAATTTATCACATATTTCACGGCCATACTCAGAAACCATACAGCTACAAATTAAATAAACTACAAAATATATCTTACCTAAGGGGACTTGTAGTTAATCTAGTGGAGCAATTTCTACAGAAAAAGTGCACTCCTTCTTCTTCCATTGACGACAACGCCTTTAAATCTAAACCAAATCAACCCAAACACGAAATAAGCGAAGCCACACCAACTGAGAACTAAAGCTTTCTAGTTTATTAACCTTACCAAAGCCCATAACAAGAGGTTTATTCGAATCCAAGACCCCATTACTCTCTCCAGTGTCACTGATATTCAACACAGAATCGAAGCCCGAAAGGAGTGGATGATCCACAGGGAGAAGAAGCAGGAGCTTAACTTCAATGTGATCATCCAAAGCGCGAAAGCTCACCGGAGAATCAGTGTCGATCAAAACCCTTGGAATTGGAACCCAAAGTGAGACCTTTACGCCGGCTTCCGTAGTCCAGCTCACATGAAGGCGTGAACGTTCCGGAACCAGCTCAACCCGAATTCCATTGCAGTGGATTGAAGGCTTGGTGTGGGAATCGAAGAGGAACAACTTCAGATTAGGGGCGGTAGATTGAGCCTCCCAAGTGAACCGCCATTTTCTAGGGTTTTCAGAGGACATTTTTGGGTCTGATCAGGGGTTTGGAAGGAGAGAGGAGCTGTTACTTTACCCGCTTAAATACGAAACGGCTAGTCGTTCTGATATTTATTTGAAAAATCGTTAATGGGCTGACGAGGAAGTTTGGGCTGAGCAGATGTAATTGACAGACTCACCACTTCATTTTAGATTGTTACCAAGAACTACTAACTTCAATGAACGAGAGTTATCAAATTGGGCTAAAAGTACAGGCTCGGTGGAAAATATAAGATCGTTATAAATATTTGATAAAAAATAAGAATAATATTGAATGAGGGAGAGAGAGTTGCTTATTTGTGATCATAAAATCAGAAGTTCAAATCATAAAATAGCTTCTTCGTAAGAATTACAAAGAAAAGATGCGTACATTAATAACTCTCCTCCGACTGGTCAACCAAGCGGAAACCTTGTGCGAACATTCGAGGAAAGGATTTGTTTTTATTGTTTTTACATATTAAAACTAACTAATCAATATCTTTATTTATAATCACACGTGGAGGTGATGATCATACCCGTCTTTTCCCGCATATTAATTGTATTGATTCTACTATTTATTTTGTATAATTGTCTTATAGGGAGAGAATAGAGTATAGATATTCTCGCGACAAAATGCGCGCCAAAAAAATAGAGGAATGATTCTCATTCCTTTGAATTACGAGAGGAATGAAGTATTGCTAAAAAACAAGGAATGAAAACATTAACTATTCAATGATAGGTTCTTATCAAACGTTACTTTTCATTCCATACCCATATCTCTTTTTCCATACCCACTAAACAAGCACACCCTTAGGGGACGCTTAGTTTACAGAGGGCAATGAGAATGAGAATAGGAATAAATATAGTGAGGAATGAGAATGGATATAATCATTATAATTATGATGGTTGGTTAAAATGAAGGAATGATTACCATTATCATTGATGGTGGTTGGTTTGTTAAAAATCTTAAAAAATAAAAATTTGTTTGCTATCAAATTTTAAAAATATTTTAATTAATTATATTTTATGCACCCTATTTATAATGATAGAATGTTTAAAATCAAGTATATTGCGGTATTTCATTTCAAATAGCTCTTGCAGAAAAAATACTCCAATATTTTCTTGGATCAACATATCATTAATTACATAATATCCTCAAAATATAGTTTAATAATCAAAAATATTGTACAATTCATTGACATAACTATAATATCCACCATTATATTGCTATAGTATAATCAAATAATATAGTTTAATACAATTTACATTCTTCTGATAATGCAAATGATGTAAAATATATGCCGTATATACAATACCTTAACCAAAAGCCTTCAATTGATGCAAAATAACCAGGTTAAAATACAAATATTGTTTGCATCACAACTACAAAAGACCCAACTAATACAAAATAACCTGGTTAGGCAACATTAATTGCATCATAAGTTCATAATACTTACAAAAATATTAATATGCTTCCTCGAATGATTCATAAACCAGAAGATGGATAGAGGAATTCAAGTACAAAAGACTTTTTTAAATAACTTGGCAAAGTGAACAAAACCTAAACTTTAGTAAGATCATTACAGAATAACACAACAGCCTTACCAACATCTATTTGAGATATGTCAATATTAAGAAGCTCATTGATGAGCTCTTGCATCTTCTCATCAGATAAAGAATCAGATTTAGACTCCGCAATCAAAGCATTTGTAACAGCTGCATATTGTGAGGCCATTTGTTCACAAATAGACTCAAACTTAACAGTGAAACTATCTAACCTTGACTTAATAGTATTTTGAAGTGTTGCTAGTCTTTTTTGCTTGCAAGAACTTTCCTTTCTTGGTGACAGGTTTTTTCGCCTTTTTATTCCATGACTGTTTAAAGAAATAGCTGAGGACCCTTGTGTATTAGATACCACAACAAATTCATCTTCACTGTCCGATGAAAAACACACTGCCATATTCTTTAGGCTATTAGCCTTAGCATTTGCTTCAGATATATCCTCAGCTTTGAGTCTCGTCGCTCTATCTTTACCCCACACCATGTCCAGTTTTCGCAAATATGAGAATTTAAAGTTTCACATTCCAATTGCATTATTGTGATTCTATAAAAAAGAATTACAAGAAGAAGAAGATTAAAAAGTAATAACAAGAATGTTATAATTATGAGAAAAGAAACTACTAAAATAAGAGTTCAATCAACTTTTGAGTTAGATGTCCTTACCAAGCA
>JAOSBP010000204.1:20146351-20166835 GCA_027563825.1 Erythroxylum mucronatum
AATAAAACCCAAAACACAACACTCAAACAAAGTACTTACCTCGATGATGAACAGACAACAAGAAGACTATCGATGAACGAACAAAGACGATAAACGGATGATGAGAAGAGCAACGGTTCTGACAAAAAACGAACAAGAAATGGTGGAAGAAATAACGTGGAAATGGTGGACGATGACGACGACGGTGGTTCGAGTAGTACACGGTGTTGGCGCGGCGTGGAAGAAATGGTGGACGATGACGACGGTGGTTCGAGTAGTATACGGTGTTGGCGCGGCGTGGAAGAAAATATCTTAACCTGCTAAAGCATACGGTGATAAAAGTTGGAGTAGTATACGGTGATATGAGTTTTTTTCATGGGTTAAAAAATTATTTTTCAACCAATAACTAATTGACACATGTCATTGAAAGAGGGCCTAACCGATTGAACCTGCTATAGCAGGTTAAAAGGACTCATCTTGACCTTAATTGAAATTATAGGGACCTTTTCTATCAAAATTATAACCACAAGAAAATTTATGCCGTAAATTAAAACCACGGAAACTTTTGCCGCCAAAAAACCCAACTTACTCCTTAGACTGGCACTGTTGTACGTGATTTTTAAAATCACATGTACAAAGTGCCTAAAGCCGTGTTAGTCGAAGACTAGAGTGTGCCTTTTGCATGATTGATACTTGGCGTGCGATGTGACCTTTTGTCAAAGCACAGCCCTAGACGGCTAGATCCAATAATTTCTCAAAAATAATAACATGCAAAGACTTTGGATGGCGAAGATTCGGCGACGCATATTGGCATTACTTCTTAGGCTAAACAATAAACCAAAATTAAACAGAAATTCCAGCTTGTTCTTTGTTCCAAGTTTTGTTTGTTTTCAAAATAATGGAGTACGTATACAAAAGTCTCACGACACTACCATTTCTTAATTAAAAAAAATGCTTTAAAAGTAAAACAAACCATATATGTACAACATTGCTGATATAATTATATTCCTTGTGCCTTTCTCTATCATTAGTTATTGATATAAGCAAATGACCTTCTTCTTTTCGTTTTTTTTAATATTCTCGTGCATTCTTTTTTTTTCTTCTATAAGATATCTTGGTTTTAATTATAGAAAATTATAGAAACATATTTTTAAATCATCCATACTTAAACTAATTTCGACCCCAAATTTTAAACAACTACATACATAAAAACGGTTCAAACGAGCCAAAAAAAAAAAAATCTCCTACAAACCTACCTGCGCATTGGGTTTTTACGTGTATTCTTAAACCAAAAAAAAAAAATCTCCTACAAACCTACCTGCGCATTGGGTTTTTACGTGTATTCTTAAACCATATAAACCATTGTACCGACGTATCTTAAAGGTTAACATCTTATTAATTAACATTAGGGAAAATGCAATTCCAAGCCCACTTGAATAAAGTTTCACAGTAGAGAGTACATAAAGAACCAGCTGCCTATTTTTATTACGTGATCAAATCCTTTCACACTTGACCCTATCCTTTTACACTAGATTCCACCAAGAACCCTACACTCTTTGTGACAAACACAAAAAAGCAAGCCACGACCAATATCAGAAAGAATCTGTTGTAATGTTTAGGATAGAACGATTCCGGCAACCAACATCGATCAGTACATGACCATGTCCATCATGGGTTGATTACTCCCGTTGAAAGAACTCCATAGATTCGCGAAGCAATCATATTCACCGCCGATCTGATAGTCCTCAGCTCCAAAACCATCAATATTGCTTTGGTTGACAAAGCTGATGATCTCGTTCAGAGAGTCAAGTCTGTTGCTGAGCTCTGACAACTGGGCTCTGAGGATGGAGTTCTCAGCCTCAACGCCGTTATAGAGTTGTGTGGTGACGTTCATCTTAGACATGATCTCGTTGTTTTCTTTCCCCAGTTGAGTCAGCTGAGCTGTGAGTTCATCGAGGTGTTTTTGTTTGCGCATCCTGGATCTACGGGCTGATTCTCGGTTTGAGATCATTCTCTTGCGTTTTCTCTGGTCCAAATTTTGGTCTAGATCATCAGAAGAGCTCGAGTTTCGCAGCAAGCTTGATCCTGAAGAAGTCCCACTTGAAGTGGCCATTGAAGGAGAGCAAAAACAGTAATTAACAATCAAATTAATATTTATGTATATAAGGTGATTATGATCAACTATGGTCTAGAAAACAGAAAGCACAGGACCCAGAAAAATTGTAAAAGAAAAGGAAGGGATTATTTAAAGATAGGTTCTAACAAAATGAAAAGAAACTAAAGCTTCTCAGAGGCTGAGTGTTCGTGAGAAAACGTAGAACCAGTAGAGAAAAACAACAGAGAAAGATTGAACAAGATGGGTCCTGCGTCGGAGAGTGGAGTTGATCATAAAACCCAAAAGGAGGATTTCACTGAGTACAAGAGACATGAGTGTCAGGAATCAAGAACAAGTTGTTAAACATGAAACTAAGCGTGTCGGCAAAGAGGAACTAAACAAGTTAAACATGAAACTAAGCGTGTCGGCAAAGAGGAACTAAAACCAACAAGCGTAGCTAGGTGTATACGAACTCGGGGCTGTGAATAACCTTCTAATTAAGAGAACACAGAGTTTTAGAACCTCTAAAGAAGAGTAGAGAAAGAAGAGAAAGGGAAGAGAAGAGAGACTGAAAGACCTTTCAAGAAGAGATGAGAGGATAAGGTCGAAGAGAAGAGGTTTGTGTGGGCGTCGATAATGAAATTTGTAGACCAGAAATGCTCAGTTTATACAAAAAGTTATATCTTTATAGGACGGAAAGTTAGAGTAGGCAGACAACTAGAGAGAGCTGATTACAACCGAGGAGTAGGTAGTTGATAAGGGTTACTCGAGTTAAGTGAAATTGTGATCGCCTTTATATATACATTCGTTTAAAATTTGAGGTTAGAGTTTTATTTTTGGTAAGAAATTCATCTAATTCGAGTAGAGATTAGACTAGACGTGAATGACTTCAAAATATCTTTTATAATTAAAACTCTTCTAAAATACTTTGAAAAAATAAAAAAAAAACACTTGCTTTTATGGAATTGGATTTGGTGGGTCAAAGAAGGTTTCTTTCCTTTGAAAACGAGTTTCACATGGTTGTTTGTAGAAAGCAAGTTGCTTTACTTTTTCTTCACTCGTGTAAAGCTTTCCAACTTGGCCCTAATTGTCTCCTTTCTCAAACTTGTTCTCCTTCATTTTTCCTCTTCATGAAGTATTTCAGGAGGATATTATCACTTATTCTAGGTGCATCAAAGTCTATCAAAATGGCGGACTTACTGATTGGCACGTAAACAATTATTTTCTTCTGGCAAGTAAACAAAGTCCATCAATATAGAAACCATAAACTCTTAAGAAAAATTTTAGTCTTTCACGTCATTGTATTCTACCTGCCACCAATCTCCTACCATAGAATATTGTAGAGTTTTAAGTGGAACATGAGTAAAAATCTTGTAGCACGTATGATTAGATCTTCCATTCATAAATTGATGCAACTTATCCCAGAAAGAAGAAAATTAATGAGAACAATGGTTTCATAAAATGGAGTTCGACTTTGACGAAGTTCAATCCCTGAGAAAGAACGGACGGCCGCAGCCACCTCTAGCACCAGATTGCAGAAGATGGAGTTTGACCTGGAAAGCAGAACGTGGGTTAAAAGCTTATTATATTAAACTCCCACTTGCTGTCCATTGAACCTAACGTCACTTATACTTAAAGTACATAGTAGAATAAGGCAATGCATTCCCAGTTGTACTTGCCTAAACAATGCAGCTGTAAAAAAGAAAGAGCCAGGGGACAGAATCTCTGCCATATTGCATCCTGAACGATGTCAAGATTCCCATTGCTTTGTTTCAATTTCCTTCTGGGATGAAATGAACAGTTTACATGTAATGGGATGGAAAGGGGAAATTGTCCTTCAATAATTTGTTAGAACTTCCATAGAGGTTCAACTTATTTTAATCTCATAAATTGCTTAATAATTAATATAATGGAGCAATTAAGTTTTACTTTTACACTCCTCTGTTAATATACTTTTTCTCTAAGTCAACCAATTTTTGTGATTGGTGAGGTAAGCCTATCCTCCTCAATCCTGTTTGAATCTTCACGACCACATACATAAAGATATCGTTTATCCATTTGCCACTCAAGTCAAATTTCATTTGGTAAATGGTGAAAAACCTGGCATTTTGATCCATTTGTGTGCTTCTAGAGTGCACGTATGCATAACCGATGGAGTGAAAGCAAAACAAAATTTGGGCACATGGTGGGAAACAGCAAAGAAATGCTTTTGATAGATACAGAAGTCGAACAAGAAGAATACTGAAGACCTCAACGCTGGCCTTGGAAACAATAGTAGACTAGCTCTATCTCATGAGCTACGGGCTTCAGAAGCTCTGTTTAAGAACCTGCCTGAGGCTGATTGTGATCCAACCTGGCACAAGCACTGAGACGATTGTCTAAGGCCCTAATTATTTTCTGTGCCCATCAACCAATGCAGTTATGTTCAGTCCCCACAGATTTTCCCTAAATAAAAACAAAAAGAAAAACACCGTGGCAGGAAGATCATACTCGTGCTTTGTTATTGCTGAAACATCCTCTACTCCAAACATTTTTACCAGGGTTTAGATGGACTATATAGAACATAGAACACCGTGTAGGGAATTCAAAACTGACAGCTCTTGTGTTCAAACAAAATCATAGGACTTCACTAAGGTTTAAAGCACAAATGCTGATACTGTCCTTTGACTTGGAACTGCAGTCCTGATCCCAAAGAAACATCGCGGCGTAAGGAAAACAACTAAATAGCATTTAAGAGCCATATTTATGTATTGGCTAATGAGGCTTCAGGATGGTAATGCAACATCTCATGCCACATCATCTCCCTAATCATATGCTCCCCAATGTTCTCGTCTATGTCAAGATTAATTGGAACCTGAGCAGGGGGATTGAATCTTGGATCATACAGCCCTGACATGTAAGGATGTAGCAGTGCTTCTGTCACAGTTATTCTCTTAGATGGATCAAAAATAAGCATCCTTTGCAACAAGTCTATTGCCAAAGGATCTGCCTGAGGATACAACTGGGAAAAGTGGATTCCCCTGGAGTAAGGAAGTGTTCTTATGAATCTTCTGGCTTTTGGGTTATCAATGAACTCAAGGTCAACATCCCGCTGGCTCCCAAGGACATTTATGATTAGCTTCAGCTGGTTAAGGCACTCTGTTCCAGGGAAAAGGGGTTTGCGCCCAAGAATCTCAGCAAAGATGCATCCAACTGACCAGACATCAATAGAGTTACCATAATTGTCACAACAGAGGAGTAGCTCAGGTGCTCGATACCAACGAGTGACCACATATTCAGTCATGAATTGTTCGTTGCCTCTACTCGTTCGTGCTAGACCAAAATCACATATCTTCAAATCACAGTTTGCATTAACAAGCAGATTTCCTGGCTTCAAGTCCCGGTGAAGAATGTTTGCCGAGTGAAGGTAATTCAGCCCCCTTAGCAACTAAGACATGATAAAGATCAATTAGTAGCAGAAAATATCAAGAAGTAAAAGAAAGTATGTGAAAAGCAACACAATTATACGTGCAGAACAATTTTTCTTTCTAACTAGTAAAACTGTACATGAAGCTTTTCCTGGAGTGAGCTGAACAAGTCTATCCTAAAAGGAGCTCATGAAATTTGCCATATATCACAACTGAGTTTAGAAGTAGCATAGCACTTAGAAATGATTATCTTACTGAATCTCCCACACAATGATCTTGTGCACCAGTTTTAAATATTCACAATTAGGAAAGAGAGTTATAAGTCCACGGAAGAGGAAATTAAAAGCAGTAGAAAAGGTATTTATCAATTGTAAAGAAAATATTACGAAGATAGGCTCATGCTTTTTCAATATGATTAAAATTAGAAGAACAAATTTGCTGAAGAGTAGATATGGACTTTACGTGAATCATTTCTTCCCTAACATTCCCTATAAAGAAGGTATTGCTGAAAAACCAACTATTGATTTAGAACCTTGAATTTCATAAAAGATCCCATTGGAGTGCTGAGAGAAGGCTAGGTGCAAGCTAATAATGGGCACAGATTGTGTAGGTCAAAAGAAGAGGTTTTCCTAAAGAGCAATAAGTTAGTAAAAATGAATACTCATACCATTTAAGAAAAGATGTTGGATTCCGATGATATACAAATTTGGAAGAACATAGACTAACGGAAACACATACCAACTTTAAGAACTACGCGTCATTATTCTACCTAATACACTAATACCAAAACAGAAGCTGAAATAGTAAAGAAAGAACTAATACTAGAATTGCTGGAGACAAATTACCTGAAATAGGAAATATTTGCAATGATCATTGGATAGTGACTGCGATGACTTGATAATCTGATGCAAATCCGTGTCCATGAGTTCATACACCAAATACACATCCCTGAAACTGGCCCTATGTATTGGCATCATAACATCCTTCAATGCAATCACATTCTCATGACGAATATGTCTAAGAAGCTTCAACTCTCTTAAAGTCCTCAAAGAATCAATCCTGTTTTCAAACACATTATTGATTTTCTTTATGGCAACCTTTTCGTTTGTCTCCCTGTTAATGGAAGAGCAAACAACACCATAAGCACCTTTCCCTATGGGCTTGATCGGTACATATTTGGTATCAATCTCAAACAAAGTTTGCCAAATTGAGAAATAATGTTTTCCCCGAGGCCTAATTCCATTTGGAGGTTCCACCATAGTCGCCATATTCTGCAAATTGCTATTCAACAAGCTTAGAATTCTAGTAGTCCCTAACAATATGCCAAAAAGCATTAAAAAAAAAGAGACGAAAAACCAACAAAAACTTCGTGGCGAACAGTCCAATGTTTGCCTATTCAACTTACAACAATTAGAATCAGTTCACAACATTATCACACAGTTCACGTACACAGTCGCAGAAACAAGAAAGCAAATTTAGAAACTTATGCTTGGGTCTGGGAATTAACGATCAGGACCAAAAAAAAAAAAAAACAAAAAGGCCAGAGTATGTATACGTAAAAGAGCGGACCTGGAATTGATACTTACTTGCCGCTAGCTTCGACCTTTTGAGATCAGCTTCTTCTTTCTTATGATATTCCTCTACTTCTTTTGCAATCCCAATTCAATCCAAAAACCAAAAGTAAAAGTTTCACCTTTTCCACCCCCTACTCAATATCACACAATTCTGCAAATTTTAACTAATTCCACCAAGTCCAGAAGGAAAAGACTAAAACTTTCACCTCCAATCAAGCCAAGAACCGAAATTCCTGCCTTTGAGCTCTCAATTGTGGTGTGAAGCCAACGAATTGGAAGCTACCCGGAAAAGGGTAAACTAGCTTCCAAGCATAGCTTTCTAAAATATGGATCTGAACAGTTAGCTACCAGGACAAGAATCAAAGTTTTATCTATCTAAACAGTGAGGGAAAGAGAAAAGAAGGAGTGACGTTGTTGATGGCTTTTACCGATATGGGTAGATTAGAGCAAAGGTGAGACTTTCCAAAAATAAAAATAAATACTGAGATGTGAAGCCCACACGGGGTTTTTGATAATGGAATATGTAGTTTGTTTTAATCGGGAAACATCACCACTTTCCCCCGTGCTTTGTCTGCAAGCGCGGACAACTGATGCCGGTCCCTATCCAAGTCATCGGCTCTGCTCCACTTTGGCTCAGCTACAGCTAATCATGACTCTTTACATTACTTTTCCAAATATTTACGGAATGGCTTAGTAGGAACTAAATGACAAATGGCCTTTCTTTCTTCCCATATAGATTGGCCTTTGCTTTGCCTTGAATCCATTAATATCCATCTAATGCTTCGAAGAGGAAGAAAGCAACCCCTCAATGACAATTGTACCTTTAATATCTTCAGAAAGCATTGCATGACGTGGGTAGAAATAATTGGCTGCCGCCCTGCTGGAGCTCTGTCCTATATCCCTTTGTCATTGCATGTCATTGCATTATTATTATTTCGCCACATATTTGTTAGAATTTAATTTCTCCTCATCCGTTGATGTTAATATTTTTTATTGTCCGCAGGTGTTTCAAGAGGATTTTAATTACGAGAAAATACCTTTAAATTATTATACTTAGATTAATCTTTGTTTGAGTTAAATAAATCCCTTTCAAAAAGTAAAATTTTAATTTCAAATTTTAAACAACTGCATATAGGAGGAGACCTCACGCCGAGAAGAGTGCGCTAATATTATTGTACATACATGCCAAACATGATTTTGGTGGAACTGGAATCCACCACCACCAAATTGGACTTTCGTGTGCCATGCCAGCTTTAAAATAATAAGCATACCTTTTGACGCCAAGTCGTTTCGTTTTTTCAGAATTTAAGGAACATGTTAGTAGTCCTTTAGTTCAAATTCTCTGTCTAATATTATGGTGTCTTATTGTGTCCAATAAATCTTAACCATTTATTTATGTGGGTCTCGCATAAATTCTGCATGAGTCCCACAAAATAAATGGCTGAAATTTCATGAGACAGAATAAAACAAAGTAATATTAAACATAAAATCTACACTAGTATTCCGTGAACAACTCTTGAATCATTCCTCCCTTAGCGCTTATTTTCAAGAGGGTTACAGAACTTGGAATCCGACAATAATTCTGAAAATGTTAGTGTAGACAGTATAAACCTTTTTACACAAAGTATGACGAACTTCTGACAAACCCGTCAATCAAAACAAAACAAAAGGGGGAAATTTGAGAGCAAGATTTCAAGCCTACTTCATTCTCATGTGTTTGAGAGACAACAACATATATGAATCCGAATCCCCGACTCAATCTAATCAATAGACATTAGTCTCACACTCTCCAAATTGTCCCCTGCTGTTCACTGTAACTGAGTTCATGCTTGAGGAGCTCGAGCTAATTATACATCATGGCCAAGAAACAAAATGGCTATTCTTTTACGCCTTGCTCACCCTTCAGACCAATGCTACTACATGTCCAGACATTTTTTGTCTGTATATGTATAGGTCTCTTGTAAGCTGTGTTCATGGAAGGTGTGAATGGCATATAAGAAGAACATCACGAAGTTCTCTCCGCTATTCTATACATGAAACCTTAAAGAACTGTGTTTTTGCTGGCCTTGGAACGCAGAAAACCATCTCGCCATTTGTGTTCTCATCCTATCCAATACTCATTCATTTCTTCATTTACCAGCCAAACTACATCACACGGCAGACAATGTTAAGAATTCGAGCTACTTGAATTCTAACGTTAATGAAACAAAAGAAAATTTTGACTTGTTTTGAACACTATTTACATACCAGCTTCTTCTTCTTCTTCTTCTTCTCAATGTAAGCCATGACCTCCTCCTGTTTAGAAAGTGACTCCTCCAAAGCCTAACAAAATGCAGATCAAAGCTCTAGTTAACAGTATGATTTATATAGTTCCTTTGCACAGTATTAGAAGCTGTAATATGCACGAACAACAGAAGAAACATGTAGCGAACGGAGTATGGAAATGAGGAACAGATGCATTAATACTTGACACAAAACTGCATGAGCAATATGTTCTGACCAAACTCGGTTTCTTCATGTGAACGCCAGTAACTAGACCCATGACATCTAGAACTAATTTTCCTCGAAATTCATCTCAATTTATGTCAAACTTAATCTCAATATACCCCACTTTCAGTGCATAACGTGAGGCAAAGATGAAAAATGAAAAGGAAGATTCCTATGAAACCAAATAGAGCAAGTGAGAATGAGCAATTTCTTCTCAAGTCAGAACATTGAAAGATAACATGCTACAAGAAAGATCTTTGCAGACACAAATCTGTATTAGTTCATGCAGTCAGTTATCAACATTTGAATGCACGTTACACATGGTGCAACAAGAATTTACTTCACTGTGACCAGAACGTACCTTTTTGGTTGCTACAAGCTCTTGTTCTAAGGCGTCAACCCTACTCAAGGCAGCATTCAACATTTCCTCCTTTTCTGGTGGCATGGTATCAGGCTTCATGCTCAAAACATTCATCTTTTCCTCTAATGCAGCCGTGCGTTTCACGACAGCCATGAAGTCGTCTTTGGAGACAGCAGGTGCAATCTGCTTCTGTTTGACTTCTGGCTCCTCAGTATGTGCAGGACTATTGGAGTATATGGTGGAATCAGTCAACTTTTTGGGTACATTGCGTGTCACTTTGATCATGGTGACAATGCCCATGACAAAGGCCATTACACCAGTGATTACTGGTGGGCCTGACCCATCTTGAATCTTGTTGTGAGAATCAGCTGCTGCAAGTAAAAGGAATCTAGAATGTATAAGTACGATCCTGAATGGATATGCAAGAAAGGCTTTTATAAGCATAATCTGTTTATGTAAATTCCACAAGAGCCTGCAATATGTATGTACCAGAATATCGATAATGTATGAAGTTATCACACTAAACTGAGAAACAATCTAGGACCACCTTCTAATAATTCTTCTCTGAAAAATCTTTGACTGACCTTTAGATGTGTCTCAGTGACATCATTACATGTTAACCTCTAATTACTCTTGTAAGACAAAACAAAAGATGTTTTCAACTGGAAAGAAAATGAAGCAAGCCAACGAGTTCTTTTCCAATATCTTGTCCCCTCATCATGCAAGCGTCAACTTTATTCAGGCAGAAACCAAAGAAACAAATATTTATAAGACTTACTAGTAGGTAATTTACCTTTAGAAACATCAAACTTCCCACTCTGCAACTTCTGGCTGAGCAGTTTCTGACTCAGTAATTTCTTACTCAGTAGCTTCTGACTTGCAGCCATGCTTTTCCAATTCAAATCCACGGGTTTCTCAACCACTGGACCATAATCCTCAAAGGCTACCTGTGGGTTGAAAAACTTTGGATGTTCAATGATACTGCAGAAGCAGAATGCAGAGTGAATGACAACTAACAAAAGTAACAAATTAAGTTCGAGTGTTTCAGGGGCTTGTTGCCCAATAATGTACATACAACTGCTCTTAACTAGCAAAATAACAAACATGAGTGGGTCTAAGATTCATAACATGCGCATAAAAAAATGTGATTTCTTCTTTTTCAGAAGGTAGGCATTTTGAACTGATAATCGCAATGACCTAGTGACATGAAGTGAAGAAGAGTTTGATTACTCATCAGCTAACTTAAGGATCAGTGTGTAATGAATCCGCATATTACTTTCTTTTGCAATATGATTACTCATCCTGGAAGATCCATGAATGTCGATGGATTTCCTTCCTTAGCCTCATAGGTTTTATTTTAGTCCCAGGAGGGCTAAGGTTAACCTGCAAATTGCTCACAAAATTTAATCTCCAACAAACTTCTCTAAAATATGCTGAACTTACCTTTTGAGATTTAGCAGAGAGCTGTGGATGCTCTACGTTTTCCCTTGGGGAGTCCAAGGCTACCTTAGGAGAGTCAAGTTCCTGATGCATTATTTAAAAATTAAGCTAGGATTTAAACCAGATTTTTCTCCTCAAGGTTAAGAATAAATGCAACGGTGAGTTCCAACAAATGAGACCTTTGAGTTTACAGGCTCATCCTCAGACATTGCCCTCTCATCAAGAGTTCTGTTTGAACATTTGTGCACACCATTTTGAACCATCTGCCAGTTAATTAAGTAAAACTTTAACTGCTAATTTAACGCCGTATGCATGGAATGAATTTGGCTGAAGTTGCAAAGATCTTTAGAAGGAACTGCAACTCACCTTCAAAATCTCTTCATCGTTCCAAGGGCCCTTGTCAGAACGCAGACATCCTCCTTTCTCAACACAAGTGCAGTTACCTCCCAAAAAGTCAGGCAACTCACTAATACAGAAGGGAGCCACAAAGGAACATAAAGCAAAAAGGACAAACAGATAAGATAATCAGTACCCATGAGTATGGTCTAAGCAGGAAAAAACTGAATCACCTACAAATATTGGACAAGAAAATTTTAAGTTGAATAGGAGTAAGAACCTAGAAGGAAGACGGGACACAATGATAACAACTCATCATAAACTTACCTAGCATCAATTATCTCCAGTAACTTGCTCTGATACTTATTGCCAAGAACCTGAAAACGATTCCCTATAGTAATTGGTTATTTGGCCCAGATAAAGATTTTCAATTTATGGCAAGGCTATGCACACTTACATGGATCTTTGCAGTGGTCTTAGGATCGAGGAAAGATTTAATGGTGTTCCACAACATTCTGAATCCAGAACCTGCATTGATGATGAACATGCGATTCAAAGTCTGCATAAAACAAAAATTGCATAATAGTACAATTAGCTTGTCCACAGTGAAATCACAGCAAAAAGACTATGAGTCAATTGTAACATTAAGAGGGAAACAGAGACATTCATACCTCAGGATAATTATCCCCATCAATCTTCTGAATGCGAGTGATGAGATCCCTGGCTGCTTTGGTGAAATTTTTGAGGCCCTACAATAGATTCAAAACATCCATTTCAATGTCACTAAAAAGAGACATGAAACAGCATAGTACCACTGTGCATCTCCCAACTTTAAATCACTGGAGCTCCTCACAGTAATTCAGGTTATCAAATCATCATACATCAATTAGTTCTCACTCACCACTCCCTGCACATCAAGAATGGTCGTGCTTTGATCAATATGCTTCTTTGCTGCAATTGAGCAAGCTGGAAACTTAAAAGCAAAAGCTTTCTCAAACTCCTGGACATGGTATTTGAGATATCTGTCCATATCTGTAACTTGCATTAACTTGGTAGGATCTACTAGGCCTAGCCTCTCAATGTAAAGAGGTCTCCCATCCTTATCTACTCCATGATAGCCTTGGGGATAACAATTCACAACTTGATCGACTTCCTTGTATTCAAAGTCCTTCACAGAAGAAAATATGGAAAAACAAACCGAGTAACTTCATCAAAGGAGCACGCAATGACTGTAAGCCACGTGATTCATTTTCTAGCGTAGAAGTCACAATTACGTTGACTAATTTAGCAGAAATTTCAACTTCTCAATACCTCCAAGATTGTGTCTGTGCCGAAATCTTTTCTCCACTGAAGCATGTCAGACCACATTTGCTTTGTTTTCTCAATATCAAATTTCCTGGCCTTCAAGAATCTAGATAAATGGAGGAGAAATTAATCAATATTCTACATTCAAGAATAGTGCTTAGAAAAGTTGAAGAGGCAATTCCTGAACAAGATATTGAATCATTATTGTGGATACAAAACCAAGAGAATCTGACAAGGAAACACCGAAACAGAGAAAAAGAAACCTGAGCATCTTGTGATAATCATCATGTTTTGAAGGCAGCATTTCCTCCAAGATAAGTGCTTGGCGGAAAGCATCAACTGCCTTGATCTCCTCTGCATCATGGACATCCTCGATTTCAACTGACATGACTTTACTACTTCTCCGACCCTTTGTCGTCAACGAGTTCCTGAATTTTTTGGAGGCATTAATCGCTCTCTTTTTCAACGACTCGACTCTGGTCTTCTTCTCATCCCCAGAATGGCCCAGTTCAGATTCTGCCATAACCACCAATATCAAGACATGCTTTTATCATAACTCAAATATGGTCCCACAATCACATATTCATAAGTAACGCGTTCTTGCATGGCAGAGCAAAAGAATAAACAAAAAATATGATGAACAAGAAGAATACGAGAGAGATACGGAGTTTTGGATGGACAAACCTGGTAAGGGAGACAGAGGTCCAGAGACCGCAGCCATTGGCGCGAAAAATGATCGTGCAACACGTTAATGGCGCAACCAATGCTCTAACCAAATGCCTGCAATTACAATCCAAAGAAAAGGCAGAAACAACCAGAGAATGAGTTAAAAGGTACACGAAGAAGGTGAGATAATAGGAAATGAAAGGTTGGAAGGGAGAAAGAGAATGACCTCCGTGAAGGGTAAGGGAAAATGTGTCCAGATAGAAACACATATAACGGCACAGACAAATTCTGTGGACAGTAGTGGAGACGTTTGCGGGGAGAATGAGATACAGTGAGGTATATACACATCGACGATAATTAAGACTCACCGCCTTTTTTTTGGTAAATTTGACATCTTTTCGTTTCTGTGCTCATCTTGTTGACACGGTATCTCTTCTCTTGCTCTATATACCACCATAAAAAAATGTTTCTCTTCTCTTGCTCTACATACCACCATAACCATATCTCCATTGACAATACAATATGAGCGTTGGTGGGAGCTATTGGGAGAATATATGAAACCTTCCACAAGGTTATAAGAGTTGAAGTCTAACTAGCGGCCTCTTGTTCCTATATACGTAACTTTTTGTTTTTTTTTTAATAATTAATATAGTTTAAAACAATATTTAATTAGTTTTCTATTTTTGTTATTTTAATAATAATCTGATTTTATTTTTACAATATAATTTATATATTTTAATTTAATTTACAATTTAAAATTTAGTAATTATTTATTAAGATTTCAAATATATTTTTTTAAATAAATAAAAACTTCAAATATTAAATCTTAATTCTAAATAATAAAATTTATTTTTGAAAGTAATTTATATATTAATAAATATATTTTCTAAATAAAATATTATAAGTTTCTTACTTATTTGATTATTTATTTCTAATAAAATATAACAATTTATCATTAATTATACTATATAATATATTAAAATAAAATAATTAATTTATTAAATTAATTAGTCTTCAACTTTATTCAATATTTAATTAACAAAATTGAAAACTACAATACATGAATATAAGTAAAAATAAATAACTCCTAAAAATACATGATACAACAAGCATATACGAAGATAGATCGTATTTCAGTATAAAGACCGTATGTCTAAATTCAGATCTTTTAAGGTGATAAATATGATCGGCCATTAAAAACTATTGGATAATAAGATGGACAATGAGTCGTGGAATTACAAGCCAAAGAAGCATCTTGCATTCTTACTTGGCAATGTTCTATGATGATTTAACATTTGTTTTTTCATTTTCATTGAGACAACATAAATACTATTGCACTTCTGGTTCTAAGCTTGGCAAGACACCCAACTAGCCTATCCATCCTTTTCCACCATCTAACTCTCTCTAAATCGGCCTATCTTCAATTGTGTTACTACCTCACTGACTCCAATCCCTGATCTATTTTTCCCAGCTCCTTCTTCCCAACACTGAATCATTGCAACCTCTAGAACATTTGCATCCAACCTCTCCGATTTCTTCAACTCTGATCTTCTTCAGTTTGTTGGGGGTATTTTGGTCCTTCCTCTGCCTTTTTGCTTTCCCCTTTTTCACTGATTTGTTTTTGGTACCTGCAGCTTTAATTTTCTCAAAGTTGTTCCTTGTTCTCCCCTTTAGGCTATTACGTCTCCCAAACCAAAAATCTCTTAGAGGCTGTTTGGCTAACCTGCTAAAATAGATAAGGAATGAAATGATTATTCTTATGAATATAATAGACAAGGAATATAATGAAATGAGTATTATTTAGTTTAATTTATTGTTAAAAAATTTATATGCCAATGTTTAGTTTGAAGAACGTAAATTTAGAATAACAAAGAAATAATTAACAAAAAGATTAAAATATTTATTATAGTTTTCATTAACTATATCATCATCATTATTATTAGTATCATCGTCGTTATCGTCTTCGTCATCATTATTATTATCATCATCATCATCATCATTAATTTCATTATTATTATTATTATTATTATTATTATTATTAGTTTTCTTCTTCTTCTTCTTATTGTTATTAAATTTATTATTAATTTTCTTCTTCTTCTTCTTCTTCTTCTTATTAATTTTATTATTATTCTTATTGTTAATAATTTATTATTATTATTATTAATTTTCTTCTTCTTCTTCTTCTTATTATTAATTTTTAACTTTTATTAAATTCCTTATTATTATTATTAATTTTCTTCTTGTTCTTGTTCTTGTTCTTCTTATTATTAATTTTTTTCTTATTCTTATTAATTTTCTTCTTCTTCTTCTTATAATAATAATAATTAATAATTTCCTCGTATTATTATTCTTCTTATTATTAATTTTTTACTATTATTAGTTATTATTACTAATTTTCTCCTTCTTCTTCCTCTTCCTCCTCCTCTTCTTCTTCTTCTTCTTATTATCATCATCATCATCATCATCTGCTATCTTGTTCCTATTATCTGCTGCATGCTTTGTCTACTAAAAGAGTCAGTCAATTGAGATGAGGCTTGTTGATATTTTTGGTTCAAAGTTCAATAGCTTAGCTTATCAATGATATTAATTTAGATATTCCCCTTTTTCTTTCCAATTCTTTCCACAGGCTTGTGTTTGCTATAAATAAATACTCTGGATTTCTTATCACAAAATGAAACTCCTTGAATTCACACATTCACCTATGACTGTGATACCAATTCATTGATTCAATCTCCAAATATTACAATTACAAATATTTTTGTTCATCTCTATCTCTAACTATCTTGCTTAGATCTGTTTGATGTTATCTTTTTTATTTTTATTCTTTAATAAAAATAAAAGTAACACAAATTATCTTTATAAGGAAAAATCAAGTCATAGAAGTAGAAGAATATACAAGAGGCCACCTTAAAGGAGCAGCAGTAGAAGCAAAATCTAATTACGTTAGCCCTCTATGCAAAATCCAATATCGTTAAGAAGAAACAGTGCCGTAATTTCAGAAGAAGAAGTAGTACCGTAATTTCAAAATGCAATTACGTAATAGCTATCTATACACAATGCAACTAAGACCCAGAAATTTCAGTACCCCAAAAAAGAAGAAGAAGAAGCATTAAACTGCCAGAGAGATCCAAGAACACAAATAGTATAAAAATGGTGAAACTAAAAGAGAACATGAACTTAAAAGAAATCGATCTACCTTATGCACCAAACAAGGAAACAACAAAACTTAAACCACAATTTGAACAGAAGTGGCGACGATTGATGAGAGGGACAAAACTTATTGGGAAAGAATATTTTTAGCTTACCTAGAAGAAAGCGACATACGATCGAAGGCTACGCTGGAGAAGAGAATTGCTTGAAGGTTAGGAGATGAATGAGCCTCTTTCATAGTGGAGAAGTATAAATTTATCCTAAAGTCATGACATCTATTCCTGACATGTTTGGAATAGATAAAGACAGGGGAGGGACTACTTTAGGTATTCCACAATTTGAAGGAATATCTAAACCTAAGGATTGTCTATTCTGTATCTTTATTTTTTAACCAAACAAAGTACTAAGTTATTATTAGGAATAAGAGAGGAATGGAATAGTCATTCCCCTCACCCCCTCTAGAAAGACCCTAGTTTCTTCCCTCTCTTCATCCCCAGGCACTACACAGGCTCCTTTAGCCTCTCCTTCAAACACAACTCATATTCCTTCAACCCTCTGCAACAATTTGGCGAGAGGAAGACTTAGAAGCAGGTATTAGGAGGAGGAGATATTGAACTTTCTCTGCATTTTTATCCTTCCAAGTTTGATAATGGGCTTGCTATAGTTTCCTTAAACCTGAAAACTCTTTAAGAGGGAGCCAGATCTTAGGAGAACACCTTAGTTGGGTTCCTTTGGGATAAGAGACCTGCCTTTCCTATAATATAAAAATGGGCTACATCAATTTGGAAGAACGAAGGACTAATAGCTATTCTTATTGTAGAGGATAAATATATAATGTTCATTTTCTCATCCAAAGCTCAAGCTCTCAAGATCATTGAGAATAGTCCATAGAATATTTTTAACTTTCCCCTCTTTTTACAGTCATGATAGCTAGGATTTTAGTTTGAATAGAGTTATTCCTATGTGGTAGCACTCACTCAATGTTCCTCTTGAACATTAAAGAAAGAGGCTAGGATATGCTAGATTGTGTGTTAACATGGAGATTTCAAGAGATTTACTAAATGTATTTCGACCATGACGTTGGGTCAAGATGGAGCATGTTTTGAAGATAATGTATATGTCCATTATCAATGGAAGCCCTCTCTTAGTTCACAAGGTAAAAAGTGGGTTCCAATAGGAAGGATTTTCCAAAGAGGGGACTATAAGAAATTATATGGAGAAGGGATAACTAATAAAGGCTAAGACTTATCCTTTACATTAGAAGGGCCAAATCCTTGCCTTATGATTGAGAAAGAACAAGATGAAACATTAGTATCTTTTATTAAGGAGTTGGATTTAAGGAAAGAAATGGTAGGAATGAATGTAGAGGGACATAATTCCACAATGAATAATGAGGGTCAAGTTGTATTGGATCTAATTACCTCTCCATCCTCAGGTGAAAATAAAGATGTAACATTAATTGAAAATTTTCAATTGGTGATTAAAAGGAAATCCAAGAGGAGCAAAGGTAGAGGCTTAATAAAACTCTCTCTGATTAATTAAGGTTGTTACATGAAATGAAAGGGGGATCAATTGCCTAATCAAGCTAGTAGCTTTGAGGGATTTTGTCTTTAACACCAATTTATGTATTATTGCTCTTTCAAAAACTAAAATCAAATATAAGAATGTTAAGATTTTGAATAAACTGGGTACATGGTGGAAATTTATCTCCAATCACTAAGCTCATAGTCTTGGAAGAATTATTATAGGGTATCATCATACTTTTATAGATGTTGAATTTTATAAGATAGAAATGTAAATGATTCAATTAAAAAGGAGATTCATTTAAGAAAAAATTGAGATTTTTGTTTAGTTATATATGGTGCTAATCATGCTTTTTGAAGAAAGGAGTTATGGAATGACCTCCTAGAATTTCATAAAAGAGTGAATGGACCTACGTTATTGTGTCGAGATTTCAATTTAACCCTATACAGAACTAAATCAGATGGGCACTTGAGTTTTCTTCCCTAATTTTAGTGAGTGTGTTGGGAAGTTAGGCATATTTGATATGAGGGTCATTACTGTTAGAGCATTGCTCTAAAGGAAATAGCCTTTAGCACTTATTGTACAAATCTTTATGATTAATAAAAGGCATTTTCGTTAATTTGATGTTCATGTTTTTTATTAATTGATATTGATCTTAAATCAAATTGATGAAGTCTTTAATACATTACAAAGCATGAAGGAAATCATGATGAGATCGTGATAGTGAGATTCCTATAAGGTGTAATTATATTAGTGTTTAAATTATCCCTAGTTATAGGATTAATGAGATGGGACATTATTAATCTGAACATACTAGAACATGTTATACTTCTTGATTAGATCAAGCAGTAGATCTCATAAGTTATAAGCATGAGTTGTTTAGAGTTAACATGTAGATGCTTTCTAAGAGTAGTAAGTACATTGGATGACCTACCATGAGACAATCATTTGGTAATCTATTCTAGTGTCAGTGATAGTCTCATCATAGCAATGATGCAAATATCCTTAGACTTGAGGTGCTCAAGGATGTCTTGGATACTGATCTTGTATTTTTGACTCCATTCCTTATTGCCTCTCAAATGTTGCTCATAGGGTGGTGATTGGGCACAACTTGAGCTATTCGAAGGTAATTGAGTAGCCAATAAAGGATTCACCACTCCTAATAGGAGGAGATGATACCCATGGCCTCTTGTCTGGATTATTACTTAGGAATCTCTGGCCAGAGTGGAAATGTCATGAAGATAGTCTTCAGTGGCATATCCAATTGAAAAATAAACCTTAGGGATAAGAATTAACATCATTTGGGCTAGATGTGACGTAGTCAGTCTAGTGGGAGTTGACACTTTATCCATACTTTGAACTAAGTGGGGTATAGAATGGTGAAAGGACGAATTGCATGGGAAAATTGTCTATAAAAGGGTTCATAGTCAAACCGCTATCTTTCTGGTCAATTTGGAGTCATAATGTGTTGCTAGATACCACTCATGACTTGCTTGAATTAAGTGTTAATTCAAGTGGCCAACATAATCAGGAACATAATGGGTCACACGCATTGAAGATGCGAAGAATGAGTAAAATGGTTTTGGATGGGGATCTAAGATATAAGAGATGTATGACTAAGCTACAAAAGCGTGGTAGTTTAGGGTCATTTGATTGTAAATCATATGACACATGTGAATGTTGCTTATTAGATAGGATGACAAAATTACCGTTGGAACCCATTACCAGATATCCAACCTCTTAGAAAAACCAAACTAAATCAGAGCATTTCCACTCTTGCTCCGATACCATATCTGTTGGATCCTGAATCCGGAACCCAACTACTTATACATGATTATAAACTCAATTAAAGTCTTTAGACTAAATCTTGTAAGATTCATTTTAATTTTTGTCAATACAATTGATTTACTTAGGGCCCAAAATCGGAATTGTACGCAATATCGTCACTCAATTGGCTTGCCTTCATTTTTATCGGAGATGTCAGCTCAAACCCGACAATTCTTTAAAACTTTCGAGAAGAATGTAAAACTTAGTTCGACTCTTTAGAAGGTCCAAAGTTGTTGCAAAGTTTCAGCTCAAATGAGAATTGTCTAAACAAGATCACAAGTTTGAAAAATTATATCTTTTGATACAAGAATCGAAAAAATGTCGTATTTTATC
>JAOSBP010000204.1:20172383-20196187 GCA_027563825.1 Erythroxylum mucronatum
GGGCCAAGGTTGTCGGAGTCCCAAAACACGTTGAATTTTCCGTTGGTAGGAGATGGAGAATTAGTCGTATCATAGTCCATGGCAAAGGACAGAATGAAGTGAAATTCGACGTTTCGATTTATAGGAACGTCAGAGAATTTGACATTGTTGAATTGTGATCCTATGTACTCCCTAAAGAGCTTGGAATTTGCTGCAGTAGCAAGGGTCAAGTACTGGCAGGTTAAAAGGGCTTGAAGAACAAGAAAAGAGAACAAAAGCTTGAGACTTGACATTGCTGCTTGAGAAGTATGTAGTAGAAGTGCAATAGGTTGAGCGAAAATCTCCAGCCTTAGATGCCATATTTATACTAAAATTTCGGCCAAGCTATGGGACCTTTATACATATTGAAAATTCAACATTATGTTTGGTTGAACTTTGACGAATTCCTGATGATCCAGAACAATACAATCTCTTGCACTAAAAACACCCAGTACCGTTGACGAGTTCTTTTTTTTTTTTTTTTTTGGTCGCGGAACCTGCATAACAAAAGCTCGTTTTCCATACACTTGAAAAGCCTGCAATCCTGATGGACAAGAGTTAGTTTTTTCAATAACTAAAAACTCAACCGTTAGAGTATTTCACTCTTAAAACCTTCAATTTTCTAATTTTTAGGTTTAATTTTTAATTTTTTGATTCCGTTTATTTTAATAACTCTTATTGTTAAGAATTAATCAGTTAATAATTAATCAGTCAATCTTTATAAGTTAATAAATTCTTATAAAATATAATTAATTAATTAATTTTCATTCAATAATTTTTCTTTAATTTAACTTCAAAAAAATTTGATAAATAAAGATAATTTCTTTGACTTATATTTCATAATTTTAATTTTATTTAATCTTTAGCTAATTTTATAACGATCTAATATAAATTTTACCTTTTAAATTTTACAGGTGTAACTTCCCATTTGGGCTTTAAAAGAAAAACCATCGATATTTTCTCCTTCCATTTATCAATGCGAAGTGAATTTTGTAAAAGCATCAACCTTCTTAATTATAATATTAGTGAGTTAACCAATAATTAATCAATTATTTTTTTACGGTGTGTAACCAATAAAAATGTAATAAGAATTAGATCCTTCTTATGATGGACGCAAATATATATAAATAACGTAAACTTTTTATAGTTAATATTTAATTAATTATAAAATATTTTTCTTCAAATTTATGTTTTAAAGTTAGTTATTTATCACAAAATATTCCTATGACTAAAATCTCGTTACTACTAACGCTACCCTTATCTAACTGAGGAACGATAAAACTGAAATAAGATTACATCTTTACTATCACTTTGTAATTTGCTTTTCTTGTTAGTATCCAATGAAAAAAGAATTAACATACTTAAATGGCGTAGATATTTTTTTTTTTGGGTAAATGGCGTAGATATTTTATTGTTGATCATTAATTTTGAAGTATAGAAATAACATGCTTAAATGGCGTGGATATTTATTGCTAATCGTTAATTTTCAGCTATTTATACTAAAATGCTAAAACCGCCCAACAATTTGTGGAGCAATTGAGAATCGTTAATTTTAAGCTTTGTGTTTTGGTTTTAAATTCAGTAAAAAAATATTTGTTGACTGAGTTTTTAATTTTTATTTCTAGTTATAATTTCTTTCAATTTTTGTAATTTATAAAATTCATAAAATTTAATTTTTATATTTTTCCCAAATTTGATAATTGTTTGATAAATATATTTTAAATTATATAAATTTATACTAAGATAAAAAATATTTTATTTTATTAAATATAATTAGTTATATTAATGTTTATTGATAAATATTATATAAAAGATTAAAATTTAATTATTTTATTTATTAATTTATCTAAATTTTATTTAATATTTAATTATTATGAGTAATAAAAGTGCGATTATATTGCTATTAACAGTCAGAGAATATTATTTGTTTAAGATTATAAAATTAGAAAATAAAAATAATTTTTTTTTATAAAAATAGAAGTGAAATCATAATGCATTTTCCATCGCATTGATATTACTGGGAAGAAGAAATTCATAATGCAACATTCAGTCGAGAGTTAAAGTGACCAGAAAATAATTAATTAGGATGATGCATGAATTTTTCGAAATGAAGTAGTCCAGCTGATAAGACCTATAGCTTTTTGGTTATTCTCACACTATGCAAAAACTTAACAAAGCTCCAATCCAGGCTGCTAGGAATTCATCATCCGCAGGAAAATCTATTCTTCATCCTAGAAGCAGGCCAAAGCGTTTCTAATAACTTAAAAGAGTAATCAATTACAACGTGCATTGAGGAACTGTGTTCCTATTGTCACATACTAATTGGAAGTTCGTATCAGGTACATGGAGGAGCCAACATTGCAATGATACTTTAAGGACAAGAAGGCGTTCCAAGACAACTAAATGATGAGTGACGTTGACAATGAAACGAAGAACTTTATGCGAGAAGAACTTGTGATACAATCCAATTTTCATCTTAGCTTCTAATATCTATGCATCAGTTACTTGTCCAGAACTTGGAAGAAAAGATTCTTTCGGCAAAGAAAGGACTGAAAGAACAACAAAACCGGCAAGATTCCACGTAAATCATTACAACCAATAAAAACGAAAAAGTACTACAAATGCAACCAAATGTCGACAATATGACTGAAAGTAGCTCAACCTAGATGGTGATGCTGTCGCCTGCAATCAAATATAAAAGAAATCACTTCCGTTAAAACAAATTAATGTAGTAGCGGTAAGCGGATATCGTTCCCACGAGGAATCTCTAACGGTAAAGGTTAGCTAGTTCAAACAAAAATAGAAAGGGAGTTTTGTCACGACAATTATATAAAATAAAAGGAAAAATCACAAATCAAAAGTAGTAATTAAATCTGAAAATTAAATGAAAAAATACCTTGGTTTCGGTCACTGATGTTACCATGCTATTATGGATCCTTGACGAAAATTATAATTATTAACGAACATTCATTGGGGAAACTTCTCTTAAGTATAATGACTAGAAACATGTATCCTAGCAATCTTATTAAACAATAACCTAGATACGATCATAGGTAAAATTGAATAATAGCATTAAGAATCAATAACCAATGAGTAAGTGAAAGACATGTACGACATGCAATTAATCAAGCGAATATCTTCTTAGAATTTTCAACTCTGGCATAGAGAAGTTAATCCTAATTGCTAATTATGATTACCGGAAATGAACGTCATATCTCGTTAACCTAGCGATTGAACCAATTAATCTCTAGTTGCCCACCTAGAAACCAACGAATTCAATTGAAAAGACAAATATGAAGATATCCAATGTTCATTAACAACATGAAAAGTATCCGAAATATCTCACCATAATAACATGTAACATGGATCCCTCAACCAAGATAAGAAAATTAGCTACTTATAATTGAATTGAAAACAAAGAAAATAACAAAGCCATATGTCTCCATCCCTGGTCTTTTAATGAAAGCTACAAAAATCCCAATTGAAATCTACAGAAAACGTAAAATAATAGAACAAGAAAGGTGCGACAGTCTAAAATCCCAAAACCGACGATAACCCTAAAACCTAATATGTATGTATATATATATGCAGCAATTACCCAAGTCTTCTATTTGAGGTTAATCTCCTCATTATCTTCTCTTGATTTTGTCCAGATTAGGTGTACTTCTAATTTCGGTAGGTGATTTCTTGGAAAGATGGCAAGAGGATCTTTAAAGATTGTGTTTACTTGAAATCAACTTATGGAATTTTATATGCAGACTCCAGATTCTGTCCTTAGGCGTGCCCACGCTTAGTCACTGAATTTTTGTCAATTTGGAGATTTCGAATTTCTTTTCTTCTTTTGCATCTTTTTGATCTTATTTTGTCCCTAAGGTGTTGAAAACCATCAGTAAATAATTATAAAGCAATTCCATTAATTCCGGATAATAATTTCAACACCTTAACGAATATTAAGTCCAAAATAAGTGCAATTTAATGACTTAACAAGAAACCACTCATAAACAACCTTCTCCAAATCTGAAAATTTTGCTGGTTTGTGTCGCTTGATATCTCTTCCTTTTTCTAGGTTGGCTGAAAGATACTCAGCCGATCATTTGAGTGTGTTTGAGATTGTACCTTAACTAACTTTCAAATGAAACTTTTCTTCAAGCCACAACTGCAAATCTTTTTGAGTGCATGTCTAATGATCTCTCTTGTACTCACATAATTTTTTGCATATTTGATCCGTCATTGTTGATTTCGTGACACCTTTTAGATGAGGAGCCATTATTGGGTGTGGTTTCAAGAAATTTTCTATCTTGTTTATAAAGTATTTATTATCTCCATCATATGTACATATGTACATTGAATGTTTTTAGTAAAAATAAAATGAATAATACTTAAAGAAACAATTAACATTATTTATTAGTTTTCATTAATATTATGTACAATGAATCTATATTTTAGATTCATTCAATTAATATAAAACATGAATTTTTCTAAGATACAATGCTTTTTGATGTAATAAAAATTTAACTTTAATCAATTAAAAAAATCTCTTTAAATTAATAAATATTAATTTATCGGTTAATTAATATCTCTATAAAATAATAAATATCATAATCCCAACAATATTAATTTATAGAGGTTTTACTATATGTGACTATTATATGCATTTGAATCAATTGATTCATGAAATTTAATGCCTAGTGATCTACATTTTTGTTAATTAAAGATTAGCTATAACATCTTTAATTAATCTTATGCATTGAGATCTTTAAGATCATATATAGTAAAGAGCATTAGTTTGTAATTGATTATATCTAGTGCAAGGATATCATCTCACAAGAATGTCATTACAATTGTATAGTTAATTTATATGAAATATCATATTATATTTCTTAATTTACCCAAAGGGATTAAGAAATGGAATGCAATTTGATACTTTCATCTTAAAGGCACATGAATCATTTGAATTTAGTCTATAAGCAATTCTTGTTTTTGATTCATTTTTTCATATGTTTTACATTGGTAGAGCATGATTATGAGTATTTGCCTTAATTTTGTGACACAAGCATGTATATAATTATTTTGTGGTCATTTAACTTGTGAATTTTTCTAATATAAAATATGATATTCCTAAGTTAATAGGAGATAACTATGAGGTTTGGAAGGAGGTAATTCTTCTTTATTTGAGGTGGATGGACATTGATTATGTCACTAGGAAGGATGAACCACCTTCCATTATCGAAACTAGCCTTTCAGATAAGTTTGATCTTTTTGAAAAGTGGGACTAATCTAATCTCGTAATTGTAATATTCATAAAAACTAAGATCTCAGTTGGTATTTGGGGTTCGATTGATTAATATGATAATGTTTGTACTTTGCTGAATGCCATAGATAAGCAAATTGTGTCTTCAAATAAAGCGCTTGCTAACACCTTGATTATAAAATTCTCATCTCAAAAGCTCACTAGTATTAGAGGTGTGGGTGAGCAGATTATGCAAATAAGAGACATTGTGGCTCTATTGAAGGCTCTTAAAGTTGATATATCTAAATCTTTCCTTATGTGCTACATTTTAAATACCTAGCCACCTTAATATGGACCTTTTAAAATCTCTTACAACATGTATAAGAGTAAGTAGTCAATTAATGAGAAGATGACCATGTGTGTATAAGAGGAAGGAAGGATATCTATAGAGGCTGGGAAAAATATGCATTTGACTACTCAAGTAAAGAATAAAGATCAAGGCAAAGGAAAGGGATAGAGAGATACCTCCCTGAGGTGAAATAAAAAAAGGAGTCCAAGTATTTCCTTTGTAAGAAGAAGGCGTACTGAAGAAGGATTGTCCTGAATTTCAAGCTTGTCTGGAAAAGAAAGATAATCAAATTTATCTTATTTATTATAAATCTAATATGGTTATAACAGTTAGAAGATCTACAATCCATGTTACAAACCCCTTGTAGGGTTTGGAAATCTAAAGAAACTAGTGGGAAATGAACGGTTTATATGTAATTTTAAGGTTTTAAATTGAAAGTGTACAGTATAGTTGTAGCTAGCATTAATAAGTATGGATCGATTCCATGAGGACTAAAAGTAGTAGTAATAACCTTTTTCTATTATTTAATTAATAAATAGGATGATGTTTAATTAAAACCAAGCTAAACTACAAAAAATTAACACAATAATGAATTAGAACATAGATAACATTAAGATCAATCAAAATCAAATAACTAGTAACTAGGAAATGAATCCCCTAAAGGTTTCTTAAATATAAACCTTTATCCTGTAATTTAATTGTTGATCATTGGATGGTAGAAATATTTATCATATGTTAATATCTTTTTTAAGACTATTAGCAATTAACCCTCGATTTCTAGTTAAGACCTCTAAGTTTGCATTACTCGATTCATTAATTTCACTATTAGGTTTGACCCTATTCCAAAAGATTTATGATAGATGAATATTTGACTAAATTTTTACACCTATATTTGATGTATTTTGCTTAATATTTTATACTTTTGTTGTATATTTGGTACTTAATTCACTCTAAATGTGTTTACAAAGAATAATTGCCCTCATGGAATAAAAAGGGAAGAATTTGGATGAGATCACGACAAAAATTGAAGATTGAAGTGCAAAAAGGATACACGGCCGAGCACATGGCCGTGCACTTCCCTGAGCCCATGCATATTCATAATTCTTGTAATTTTTTGTTATGTACAGTCTGACGCATGTGCATCTCCCTATAACTCTAGCTAGATTTTAAATTAAAGGATGTGCTTGAAGGCAATAAGAGTGAGCAGTCAGGGAGTAGACATTAGGAGGCGATTTCCAGACGTGGAGTTCATTCTCCAGGGGCAATTTTGGTCTAAAGAAGTGGAAAACACAAAAATTTCATTGAAAGATCCATCGGAATATAAGATCAAGCCTTTACATCATGAGAATATTTGATAGAAGAAAATCAAAGAGATTTAGAATTATGAACTCGTTGTTTTCAATTCGTTTTCTTTCATTTTATATTTGATTTCACGTTTGATAATATGTAACTAAATGCCTAGTTAGTATTTAGGTTAGATGAATCTTATGTTAATACTTTCATAAGATTTGATTATTTTATTAATGCAATTAGTTTAATTGATTGTTGGGATCCAATTACTTATTTTATTTATCTTCTAGTAATCCAGAGTATTAGACCATAATTTGATTTCATACATAGCAATCGGGAAATCTTAGATTGAATAGATTCACGGTAATTGGAAGGAGTTGATTGCAGTCCTAGAGATAGGATGACATAATTTTTCTGAATTAGGGTAAAACTTAATAGAGGAATTCATAAATCGGTAACGCAAAATTTAACCTGAGTAATTCAATTAGAAACCTTAAGATCAGTTGTTGGTAGACCTAAGGTCAGCTACTAGCATACCATAAGAGACTCCACAGCTAATAAATCAATAAAAAAATCGCATAATAAAAAAATCAATCTATTAAGGGTTTAGGGAGATTCGAAACTTAGATACTAATTCTTGATATGGATAATTCCTATGTGTTTCCTTAATTCTTTGTTCAATTTCATTATCTATTTTATTTTACTTGCCTTAGTTTTAGTTTCTTTCAAACCTAAAATCAGTCCTTATGCTAGATAATAGGGGGAGGGTAATTTCTATTATTCATCGTCTATGTAGGATCGACTTGTACTTCCTAGTACTAGCTATAACTAAGCTGTGCATTTGCGGTTATTACAATATTGATTGTCACAATTTAGGTCAATCAATTTATATCGACCTATTTGTAGACTTGCATGAGACTCCTTCCAATTATGGTAGATTTATTTGTACAAAATGATTTCTCAATCTCATTCATATGAAATCATACATTGAACTAATATCCTGAACATATTAATTCAAGACTTAAAATCCATAATTGAATTGTAGTAAATTAATCAATAAAATTTCATTGAAGAAAACATCAAATCACAATATCCATCCCTACTTAAGGTTCATCCTACCTAGGCACTAATCAAACTGAGTTCATAAACATAGAAGACAAACATCAAAAGTTTAGAAAAATAGTTAAGAAAAGAATCCATAAGAAATATCCCATTTTCTCTATTGTAGTCCCCTTGAGATTTCAATGAAAGGATGTTCTCTATTGGATCTCTAAAGCAATCTTCATATTTTCGTCATTTTAGGAACATAATTATGTCTCCAACTTTTAGTTTTGCTCTAGCTCCTACTCTAATTACCTTCCCCTCATCTCCTCTTCATAATTACCTTTTATATTATGAAATTAGGGTCTTTGAATTATACACAATCGTGTGAGTGACTGTGAATCTTAAAAACACCTTAATATCACAACTTTACACATTTTCATTCAGTTAAATAGGCATGAGATATGACCATGTATGTGACTTACATGAGCGTGTATTTTCACATCTCTACATAAGAGGATTCTTAAACATAGGTTTATAATAAAATCATATCTCTGCCACTAATAAGTAAACTAGAAACAAAAATCGAAAGTTCTTTTTAAAAGGGTGTAATGAAGCTTAGGTGTGAGCGAGGTTGAGCGATCTTTGAAAGTAGATTTGTTGGGTTTTCACCTGCAAGTTCAGTCTTCTTATTTTTTGTTCCATGTTAATGATCTAGATTCATATTAGGATTTTTAAGTAAAATTTCCTTGATATCTAACTTAATGCATGAAAGGATCTTTGACCAAACATAGGTTAGCTTGAAAATCATTAGTATTTATATCATTCGTAGGTGCGGTTAACTCCCCCTGAGATAAATGTATGGTTTTCCACATCTTGTTTTAACTAGGTAGAAACAAAAAGCTTTTCCTAAGGATTCTCTCAAATAGAAATAAGGAACGAAGCCGGTTTGGTTGGGTGGAGAGAACAAAATTTTTTTTCCTTAGTTTTGCCAATCTATCAAGTTATGGTAGGGATAATTAAAAGGGTAAAATTATCAAAGGAAATTCACATAAACAAGATTACATAAAACTTTATTCTTTATAGCATAGTTACTTTAACCAATAATTTTATTGGTACCAAATAAATTCTTCTTACTCTCCAATAAATATCACAATTTTTTTCAATATGCTCACAACAAATAATTTTCAACTTTTGAATTTCTTCAAGTAACTTTGGAGAGAATATAAAATTATACAAATGTCCACTTCAGAAGAAATAAATTTCACAATCACTATGTACAAAAAATCATAGAAATATTGTGTGCCTTTTCTTTAAAATTCTTCAATATAACCCAAGTTTCAAACAATCAAGTAAATGTCAATGTTTTAAAAAATGGATAGGACATTGAACCATTCAAAGGAAAAATTTAAGGTTTAAAGGTTCGACCAATATATAATATATAAGAAGTAAAAATTATAAAAGTAAGTAACAATAATATATTTTATTAAAATAAAAATTATAATTCAATAAAACAATAAAATTAGTTGTTAGAACTTTTTTACGATAATTTAATCACTATAAAACTTTATTAATAAGAAGTTTGTATATAATTAATCTTGACTTATGTAATATTTTTTACAAAATAATTTTTTGTTTTCAAATAATTGCTTATTATAAAATTATAAATAAGAATAAAGTTCGATAATTTAATTAGTACATAAGAAGAAAATGAGTATGAATATCACCAATATAATCTTTCTAAACCATTACCCAAATTGAACTAGAGCTTCGAGGCGTACAAGTAGTCAAACAAAAGGCATGTAAAGACAAGCAACTATTAATGTTTCATGCATCCTTGTTCTCTTTCTTCATCCTCCCTCTCACGTGTCTTAGAAACCAAAAGTTGCTTGCTTTGTAAGAATCGTCACCGATTACAAGGAAAGAAAAAAGGAAAATCAATAATGAAAGAGTCCATTCCAGTTTGATGCTTCTCTCATCTATATGGCAAGTAGAAGTGGCCCTTTCAATGGAGGCTAACTAGTGGACTCTTGTGTCTATCATGCTAAGTAGCTCATTTTTTTTCTAACCTTTTCTTTCTTTATTTTTTTTTACTTTATAGTTATGATTATCTTCCTTCCTCATTTGAGATTCTTCAGTTATCCCTAAAGATGTTATCATTCCTCCAAATTTTCTAAAAAAGATTTAGAGAAACAAAAACCCCTATTTAGTCCTTTAATGGGTCCTCCACAAAACCTTGGATTTGGTGGGGTGAGTGCCAATATTCAACCACCTCACATCCACATTACGATAATCTATTATAACATTAAGTCGAGCAATATTTGTGAGTCTCGTTGTCTCCCCATCTCTTTCCTCCCTCTCTCTCTTTGTTTCTCTTTCTCTCTCTTCTTTCCTTTTTCTATGTAATTTTCTTGAAGTGCAGTTCTTATTTGGCACAATGATTGTTGTCTAGTTCGATTATGTTATTGAAATTTTGTTAAAGGTGGCTTTGCTATGAGTTATAAGCTTGTCTAAGGTAGGTTTTATGCAACTCTGAATTGAATGATCGAATTATCGACAAAGCTTTAAGTCATATTCATTGTTTTGTTTTGAGTTTAAAAAAGAATCATAATCAGGTTCATGGGTTTTAAGAAGTCTATTTAATGTCGAGTCGATTGGAGAAGTCAGTGATGAAATCCTTAATTTCGATTTCACGATTCATAAGAAATTGACTAGTTTATTATTTAACCGGGCAGTTTTCACTCATAACGATTAAAAGTAAAAATTGAATCAAAAAATCAGACCGATTCATTCTTAAATTGATCAAACTGACCGATCCGTTCTATTTTTTTGGAAAATGAATAAGAAATTATAATACCAATAACCCAGCTATTACACTTGGTTCAAAAGAACTAGACTATACTAGTTAATTAAAACATATACTGACTAGGTCCTAATGGAGGTACTAGTCATAAGATCAAAGAGACAAAAATTTTACAAGGGATCCACACGTAAAACCACAAATCATAGATTCCATCTAATCTGTATAGGAGGGGTTAACTAGTTTTGAGCTTTTCTGGCCAATAATGTGGATCTAATCTAAGTAATAATCTTATCAACTAATTTGTATTTATCCTCCTTTACTTACTTGTACAACCTGTAGTTCCTCTCTCTCCATATCATATATATCGTAGTAATGAAAACTACCTTAATTAGTATAGCATTCTCCTTCCCTAGTGTAGAATGACTTATGCCCTATCTCAATGTGGCCTCCCAGTCATAAGTAGGGTATATTACATCTAACAGATGAAGGAGTTGACTCCAGATAGCTTTAGAATAATCACAATCAAAGAAAAGATGGCTTTTGGTTTCATCTACATTGTGGCAAAGTGCACAGATGGTATCAAAAGGGTTGAACCATCAACATTTAGTCCTCAACTTGTTATTTATGGCTAGCCAGGTATTAAAAGACACTTTGGGGTCCGTTATGTTTTTTTTACGTTATTAGTAAATGCAAATCCTTTAGAGCTCAAAAACAATGAGAGGTTTTCAAGAAAAATAGGGTAAAGACTTTCAACGTAGTCATAATCAATCAAAAGGCCTTAAGTTTCAAAAGTGGTTACTCCTAAGAAATAAAAATAGTTTGGATAATAATAAAAGAAAACAAGCTAAAACAAAGGGTTAAATTTAAGTGCCTTTAGTTTAAAAATGTGGTCTCAACATATCTCAATGGTTACTAAAAATATAGATCAAAGAAAACAGGCTAAAACAAACGGTTAAATTTAAGTGCCTTTAGTTTAAAAATGTGGTCTCAACATTTCTAAATGGTTACTAAAAATATAGCTTATAAAAGTAAGTCTATTCAAACTTTCATCCTTTTGCACACTAATTCAATTCAATAGTCAATAATATCCTAAAATGTTTTAGACATATTTTTAAGTAAATCAGGATGTTAGTTAATAAGAATAAATAATAAAGTTTATAATAAGCTTAAAAAATTTGATTTTTTTTGAAAATTTTGTTAATCCCCTCCTCATACTTAAGATTATACATTGGGAGTTTGCAGTAGGTAATTGCCAAATCAAGTAAAGGAGCTCCAAACACAATCCTCTTTTTAGTTGTCTTCTCAATGTTCATATATTGCACTTGGAAAGAAAGAAATAGTTGCAGATTTACTGGCGTAAAGGAAGAGAAATTGCAATTCGTCGACATAACTATTAATCTGATTCGCTTAGGCATTTTTGCCAAAGATGCACATAGTTTTCTTGCCATTGACATGAAGAGAAAATGGAAATTCTAATACTTTTGAATCTTGCATTTTTTATATGTCCTTCTTAATAATTTTCCTCAGTTATCTTTTATAGTATAGAGTAATCTCCTCTTTATCTTTAAACTCATTGTAATGGTATAATAGTTTCATCTATGGTAATTTATCATTCATTTACCAAAAAATAATAATAAAGTTTAAACAAAACAAAATAATAAATAAAAGAAAAATACAAAAGAAAAAAAAGAAAACCCTAATAGAGCATCTCAAACTGCCTCTGTAGCTATCAGTCGTCTAATGTACTGGAAATGTCTATGGCCTTTGTATCATCAAATGCAGTTGGTAGGGTAAGTGTTTATGGTTTAATTCTAGCTAGTGAACGTGGTATCTTGAATCCGATGTGATTAGCCATCCTCTATCCATTGATCATGTGCCTTTAGCTGTAACATATGTGCCATAAGCTTCCATCAATCATCTCGTATAAAGGTCTGCCTACCTAAAATCATCCTTATGTACTTCTCTAATATGGTGATCTTTAGTTGCTCCTAATATGGTGGTGGTAATAGACTCATGGGTGTGCTCGTGCTAGATGGGGAGTCATCCCTCTGATTTGCTCTTCTTATCTATAGTGGTGGTGAGTCTTATCTTGGTGGCTACTTTAATATGTTGAGGTGATCCTTGTCTATTGTTATAGATATTTATTTGCCGAAAAACTCAATCAATCGATATATGTCACGTGACGGTCTCTATCTCTAGTGTATAATGTGCATATACTTTATAACATCTAATTGAAGTTGACCATAGTGCTGAGTAACCTCATCAGTTGTAGACTTCCCATCCTCTTCGCCAATCGTGTCATGCAAGGCTTGATGTATATTGTCCATATCTTTTTCTCTTCACCCTATTGCTAGAAATATTAGGCTAACGCATGTCTAGGTGTATCACTGTCCTCTCGATCATACTCCACAAGTAGAGCATATCCAATTTCCTAACTATAATAAAACTATCACCTACCTACTCATTGTATGACTCAAGATCCCATGAGTGCACTTGAGTGCGGGATGTCATATGATAGATGCCTTAGATTTGCTCAGACCATAATCTAACTCTTCACTAATATTGCGCTATAAAAGTAGGCATGCATCCCATAGAAAAAAAATCTATCTGGAGGGTTATGTACGATTATGTCTTCAGGAGGTCCTGATCGTAGAGCCCTATCATCATGGAGAAGTCCATATAACTCATCCTTGTCATATCTTCAAGCATCCTAAATTGGATTGTATTTGGACAATCCTGTTAGTAGCAACCCTTTTCCATAAAGAACGTAATGCATACGAACGTGAAGCATACCTTGAGTGTAAGCTCTTAATATGTGGGCTCTACGATATAAAAAAATTAAGAACATGGTCTAACTGATAAGCTCCCGAACCTGTTGAACTAAGTTGATCTGCTCTAGCACCTCCCAATCTATACATATACCAATCTCAAACCTCTTATCCTTAAGCCTCTAGATTTGCTCCTCATGGGGCCCAATATCAAAGTGTTGCATCACGTGTCGCTCTGATAGATATGCAACATTCTATGTGGGCTCCACTCAAGTCTCTAGATGACCCTTCACCTCTCTATCTTTTCTTTGGTGCCTCCTTTGCCCTTCATTGTTGCAATACTTTCATTCTTGTCGTTGTGCCTAAAACAAAATAAAATGTGGGGAAATAATCAATATCAATACGAAAGCAAATTTCCCACATATAATTCATACACTCACTCAGTTATACAATCACCAAAAACCAACAATTCAAAATCAAATTAAACTAAAAACAATGTAATTAGAAAATAATTACAAAACTAAACTATTGGAAAAAAATTAGTTATATAATTAAAAGTACAATTAACAAATAAAATTAATCTAATTATGCAATTATCGATGTAATTTATAAAATTCAAAATTAAATTAAACAATTAACCCTACACTACTTATATAATTAAAACCTAAATCATGGGCAATAGAAATTGGTATGAAATTAAACTAATAAACACTAGCTAATTAAAATAAAAAATTATGTATAATCTAACGAAACCATCACAATTTATAACCTATTAAGCAAAATTAACGTTTGAAATTTCAAATTCCATATAATCCGCGTGCAATTCATCAAATTAATCTAATAATTTATAGGGAAAAGAATGAAATGCAACTTGGAATTGAAAAACAAGAACATTAGTTAAACATACCTTAGAATGGAGTAATTGTGAAAACTTAACAATTTAGGGGAGCATAAACCCTAAGATTTGCAAAAATACCCAAAAATTTGAGTGTAAACCATATAAAATGTAAGAAAAAGTCATTTAGGTGTTATAAAATCTCTTGAAAAGGTTAGGTTAGGTTAGAGGATGGAGAGGCGTAATAGAGAGGTGGCAGAAGAGGGAGAAAAAGTGAGAGAAAAGAAGAAGGTTTATGGTTTTTAAAGGGTATCATAGACTTACACGGTCGGTTACATAACTGTGTAATTGACAGTGTAAGGCACTCTATACGTGTGACTTAATACAAGCATGTGCATGTTCAAAGACTTACACAGTCAAATACACGGTATGTGTGGGCTTACACAAGTACATAGATAGGCGTGTGGGTGACCGTATAAGTAATTATGAATGTTTGACTTATAGACATACCGTATAAGTAACTATGAATGTTTGACTTATAGATATAGGCATGTAAGTTAACATGATGCAAAGGAATAAGATATATAGACATGGGACATGCTCGTGTAACTCTCTGTGACCGTATGCACAAATCTTTAAAATTTTCAGGGATGTACATGGCTACTTCTAGAAATGGGGTAAGTCATCAGAACCATGCACAATATGCAAAAATGACATTTTTATATGCACAGACGTGTACATGACCGTATATACCTAAACATTTATGAAAACTTCAAAAAATTTCACTTAAAGTCAAGAAAGTGAAATAAAACATACCACAATCATAAAAATATGCAAAATTGGATAACGATGCTCTATCAACTAACATAAAACACATAAAACATCAACGGAATCCTAAAATAAGACTAAAACATAATCAAAATAACATAATCAAATCAATCAAAACTATTATAATTCTTGGGTTCCTCCCAAGTAGCACTTATTTAATGTCAATATCTCAACGTACCTAAGTATGATCTAAGGTTACTTGGTTAAATTAATCTCCTCTATACTTCCATCAAGTTCACATACAAGATATGATTTTAACCAATGGCCATTCACTTTGAAGTTACCTTTATAGGGATGACTTACCTTGGTTATACTATATGGAAATAATTTCTCCACAATTGATATAAGCTTACCCACAAACAATCTTAGGTGGGAATTATATAAAATAACTTGACTCCCTCCTTAAATTGGTTTGAGTGCTTGATCCTTCGGTTATGATATTTCTTAGTCCTCTCTTTGTACATTTTAAAGTTCTCATAGGCCACCAACCAATATTCTTCCAATTCATTAACTTGTAACTTCTGCTTCTTGCCTGCAAGTTGAAGGTCAATATTTATAAGCTTAATGGCCCAATATGCCTTATGTTCTAATTCCACAAGTAACTGGCATGCTTTCCCATAGACAAGCCTATAAGGTGTAGTCCTAATTAATGCCTCATACGCTGTTCTATAGGCCCATAAGATATTATTTAACTTAATTGACCGATCTAACCTTTGGTGCTCTACATACTTTTCCAAAATTCATTTTAAAATCCCTATTAACTATGCCAACTTGGTCATTATTTTGAGGGTGATATGAGGTGGCAATTCTATGAGTGATTCCATACTTTTCAAGTTTTTGTTTAAATTGAACAATACAAAAAAGTGTGCCCTATCACTAATAACTGCTCAACATATGCTAAAATAAGAAAACAATTTTTTAAAGAATTTAACAACAACCCTAACATCATTTATGGTTAAAGTTTCCAACCATTTGGAAACATATTTAATAGTCACTAAGATGTATCTATTAAGTAAACGAAGCTAAAAATGGACCTTTGAAATCAATGCCCCTGATATCAAGTACTTTATAAACAAGAATGAAATCTTGAAGCATCTAACCTCAGTGAGAGATATTACTTAATCAATTGCATCTATCACATAAAGCTACATACTTTTGGGCATATTGAAAAGTTGAGGGTTAGTAAAAATCTAACTCAAGAATTTTTTTAAGCAGTCCTATTCGTACTATGGTGCCCTCTAGCACGTTCGACATGATAATGTCATAGGATCTTCCACCCTTTGGAGTGAAGTACACATCTTCTCAATATTTTCTCTGCGTAGACACAAAAAAATATGAATATTCCTAAAAAGAAATTTTAAATCAATAAAGAATTTCCTCTTTTACTGATAGCAAAGACCTTTTAGTAAAATCTTAGATACTGAATAATTTACAAAATCTACAAACAAAAAGGTTTTGATATCACTTACCTCCTCTGAATTATAGAGGCACTCTTCTACAGAGGTGCTCTTCAAGATCACTTACAAAAACCACGCTAACAGTTCTTTCTCTATCTTAGTATAATTCTCCTCAGCGTCCGTCAAAATCTTACTAGCGTAGTAAATTGGATAAAATTGCATGTCCTTTTGTTATTTAAGTTCTAAATCTACTACAAAATCTCTTACATCACATGTTAACTAAAAAATGTAAATTCCAATTTGATGTAACCATAATCAGGGCAATCGCTAACTTTTCCATAAGAATGTTAAAAATATCTAAACATTTTTAAGTAAAGTTAAATGGCACATCTTTCTCCAAAACTTGGTTATAGGCTTGACGATTTTAGAGAAATCCTTAATAAATCTTTTATAAAAGCCCATATGCCTTAAAAAATTCGAATAGCCTTAACTAAGTAGGGGTTGTAGATTCTTTATATTTTCAATTTTTGCTTTATCTAGCTCAATACCCCTATAAGAGATTTTATGGCCTAAAACTATACCCTCTTGTAACATAATTTTTCCTAGTTTAGTGCTAGATTTGTTTCCTAAATTATGGAGGCATAAATCAAAAGAATCCCCAAAAATAGAAAAAACCATTCATAAATACCTCTATTATATCCTCGACCAGATCATCAAATATGGTCGTCATGCACCTCTGAGATGTAACATGTGCATAGCATCATTAAGCTTCCTATAATTAATTGAAACTCTCCATCAAATGATGGTTCTTATAAGAATTAGTTCATTCTTCTCATTAAGTACCATTATTCCTCCCTTTTTTAGTACAATCCGCACAAGACTCACCCGAGAATCACACTAGTATCCTGAAGTTTAATTACCTTTGCCTTACCACTTCCTTTATATTAGGATTCACCTACCTTTGTGTTGTATCACTTGCTTGAAATCCTCCTCCATCAAAATCGTATGAGTGCAAAAGGAAGGGTTGATTCCTATAATATTAGAAATCTTCTAAACAATGATCCTGTTATGCTCTTTAAGTACATTTATTAATCAGCCTTTAAAGTTGACACAATAATCATGAGAAGTTTTGAATCCTTCTTAAGGATTGTATATTCTATGTAATCAGGTAGCTTCTTCAACTCCAACTTTTGTTGTTTTTCTAATGAGGATTTCAACATCTTCTCTTTAATTTTGTTGATCCCTTTAAACTCTTTCTTCCTTGACATAAGCTCATTGGCTACTTGTCCTTCCTTTATAGGGTTTTCCCCGTCTTCCCTCTCACCTTGAACAGTAAAGAACTCCAACATGTCTCTATAAACAAAATCTTACACAATTTTATAACCTGTAAGACCATTTCTATCGGGTTTTCAACATCTTTTCTTTACTTTTATCGATCTCTTCAAACTCGTTCTTCCTTGACATAAGCTCATTAGCTACTTGTCCTTTCTTTATAAGGTTGTCCCTGTCTTCCTCATCACCTTAAACAATAGAGAGCTCCATCACGTCTTTAGAAACAAAATCCTACACAATGTTTAAAACTGCAAGACCACTTATATTAATAAAATCACAATATTTAAAAGGGTGTCTTATGACATCAAATACTTTAAAGGTAGCCTCTTCTTTTCACACCCTAAAGATTAGTTTTCCATCATTAACATCAATAATGACCCTGTTGGTGGCTAGGAAGGGTCAACGTAAAATCAAAAGTACATCACAAAATTTACAGAAAAAATGAACTTATCAATTTTAATGAGTACATTCTCGATAATACCCTCAGGAGCGGATGTACATTGGGGGCAAGTGCCCCCACTTTTTTCAGAAAAATTTATATAAAAATATTATTATTTTAAGTTTTTTATTAAATAAAATAAAATTTGCCCCCACTCAAAATTTTTTTATCCCCATTAAAAATAAAATTTTGCCTCCACTCAAAAAAATTTCTGGATCCGCCCCTGAATACCCCTAGGATATTTAATAGATCTATCGACTAATTGAATGCTCATCCTAATAGGTCTTAGTTCTCCTAATCCCAGTTTCTTGAATAATTTATAGGGCATTAGATTTATGTTAGCCCCTAAATCAATAATTTTTCCCAACTAATAAACTACCAATTAAATAAAGGATAATAAAACTCCCTTAATCTTTAAGCTTATCGAGGAATTATTTTTATAAAATTATCAAGCATCCCTCAATTAATCTCTTTTTGGCCAACTTCTCCAGCTTCCTCTTCTTAAATAGCAACTCCTTTAAGAATTTTTCATACTTTGACATCTACAAAAGAGCCTTAACAAAAGGTAAGTTAATATGAATTTGTCTAAAAAGTTTAAGGAATTTAACAACTTGCTCATCCAAATGATCTTTCTTCAAACTTAACAGGGTATGGGATGGTAGGCTAGAATTTCTTAACTTTCTAAGGATATTCTACGTCTTTGGCATTCTTTTGACTATTTTTGTGAATCTCCTCCTTATCTTGTGTATTATTATCAGCTTGCACTTACTTTCCTCTCCAAAGGGTGATTGCCTTCATATGTTCTTTCGAATTTGTCTTAGCACTACTAGGCAAATTCCCTTATTGTCTTTTGAAAACTAAGTTTGCAAGACGGTCAATCTGAATTTCCAAATTATGTATAAAAGCTCATGATTTCTTCATGAAGTTTTTATGGCTTAAAATCTTGCCTCTAAATTCTAAAGAAATACAATCATGACGCCTTCTAAGCTCAGTTTCTTTTCTTGAGGTGGGTGATGCTAAAATTCTGGTGGACGGTCATTGGTCGCCCTTGATTCCGCCTTCCTTTATCCTGAATTATATATTATTGTAGGGATTATTCTAAGGTCTAGGAGTATTCCCTATATAATCTATATTCTCGAGCTTTATTGCTTGATATTATTGACCTAGATGTCCTAGCCTGCACACCTCACATTGCATCAATTAGAATAACTGATGATTCATAATTAATCCATTTATCTTCCTACTCAAAGCTTCGATTTAACCTGTCGACACTGTGACGTCATGTATGTCATATACTCCTATTGGCTGGGTACAGATCTTCTGTACCCACTACCCAGTACCTACCCAATACCCTTTTAATCTCAACCATCCAATGTAATAAATTGAATGGTTAAGATTAAAATGGCATAGAGGGTACTGGGTAGTGGGTACAGAAGATCTGTACCCCTATTGGCTTGCTAAGTTTTGCTTAATACGAGAACCATTGATAGTTATTCATAACCATTTATTCAATAAGGTCGTCTTTATTGTTCAGAGTGCCCCAGTTGTTACATCTATCATCTCCCTCGTTATTTGATTTAGCCTATTGTAAAAGGTTTGAGCTTGCATCCATGATGTTAGATGATAACGTGGCACTTCCTTAACATATACTTAAATATCTCCCATGTATCATTTAAAGTATTTGAGTCAACTTAGGCATCAGAGGAGATGTTATTTTGCAGTTTGGTAATCTTAGCTGGTGGGAACTAATTTAATAGAAACTTCTCTTCCATTTGGTCCCAAGTGGTAAGGAATGACCTGGGCAAAGAATTTAATCATTGCTTCCCCCTACCCCTTAATAAGAATGCAAACAGTCTCAATCTACTCCTGTCATCGTTGGCACCATTGACTTTAAAAGTATCACAAATCTCTAAAAAATCTACTATGCATGTATTGGGATCCTCATCTTGTAGCCTATCAAACTGGAAAGACTTTTGCACTGTTTGAATGATACTTGGTTTAATCTTAAAATTATTTGTGATAATAGTAAGTCTTATAATGTTGGACTTCGTTCCCATCAAGCCCAATATAGTGTAATCAAACATAGTCCTTAGTTGGTATGCTATGGTTCCTAAACCTTTGATATCAAATTGACCTTCCAAGTCCTCTATCTATCAATCTAACTCGAACTCTCTTAGTAGGCACTTGGAAATTTTTACAAGCTATCATCTTAATCTTTGGATTTTGTCAACTAAGTGTGATAGATTTTCTTAGGTTATAACTAAGCCCCATATTTGTAGAAGTCAGAAAACCAACGAGTTAACAAAATAATTTAACAAATTAAAAAGAAAAAAGAAAAAGAAATAATGGATAAATTTATCAAAAAGAATTGTTCTTAATATTCTAATCCCAGCAATGACATTAAAAATTTGATATGTAAATTTAATGTGTTAAATTGCCAAGTGCATAGTGCAGTTGTAATTAACACTGATAAAGACAAGTCGATCCTACGAGGATTATAAATACTACTAATAACCTTTTTCTATTATCTAGCTAAAGAATAGGATAATATTTTAATTAAAACTAAGCTAAAATAAAATTTTCATAATAATGAATCAAAACACAAATAACACTATGATTAATTAATATCAAATAACTAGTACCTAGGTAATGAATCCCCCTAAGATTTCTTAAATATTAATCCTTTATCTTATAATTTAATTATTTATCATTAGACCGTGAAAATTTTTATCTTATGTTAATATCTCTCTTAAGAATATTAACAACTAACTCTTAATTGATTAACTAAAACTTCTTTCTAATTAAAGCCCCTAAGATTACATTACTTGATTTATAAATTTCACTATTAGGTTTGACCCTAATCTAGAGAATTTATGTCAACCTATTTCTAGGTTTGCACGTAACTCTTTCCAATTATAATAGATCTACTCACATAAAAGGATTTCTTAATCTCAATCATAATATTCTAGATATGTTAATTCAAGAATTAAAAATGCATAATTCAATCAATCGATCAAATTGCATTGAATAAAAATCAAATCACAATATCCATCTCTACTTAGGTTTGTCCCACTTATGTACTAAACAAACTTAGTTTATAACATAGACTTTGATGAAAAGTTATTTCTCCTTTTCTCTATGAGATATTTCTATGAGATATTTCTCCTTTTCTCTAATGTAGTCCCCTTGAGACTTTGATGAAAAGTTATTCTCTATCAAATCTTTAATGTAATCTTCATATTTTTATTATTCTAAGTTCAAAATTGTGTCTCCACCTCTCACTATTGTCTCTAACTCAGACTCGAATTGCCTCCTCTTCATCCCCTCTTTATAATTGCCTTATATATTACAAAATTACGGTTTCCAGATTATAAATAATTATTCATATGATCATATGAGTGACCATGTATCTCAAAAACACCTTAAAATTGCGATTTTATAGATTTTCAGTTAGTTACACAAGCATAGGACATGGTCATGTTTGTGACTTATGCAGACATGTATCTTCAAACGGGAAAAAATAACTTCTTCAAAACTTTATACATTAACAGTTACTCACACTGACATTTATCTCCAAAATAGCTCTACTTCTTCCATTTGAGACTTGAAAATACACTCAAAACAAAATGAGTACCAAAAACAACATACAACTTTCAAATAACAAGCAAAATATGCTAAATATATGCATAAAAACATAGTCCATTAAGTGTTTATTAATGATACATCTATTCGACAACAAGACTTCATGTATGAAGGCTATAAGGATGTACATATTAGCTTTCAGTGGTGGCTTTGTTTTAATATTAGAAAAAACCTTTTATATTCAGAATTTCTCTAGAAATTTGATTTGTGTTTCATGAATTGTACCTTTTGGATAATCCTTTAACCTTGGAAATTATATTAACTTGTTTCTTAATACTAATCTTATTGGGAATGATACATTGTATAATGGTCTTTACCATATTAATTTGTAAGTTGATGCATTTTACATAATGTATGTTAATGATAATTTTGGGATTATAAAAATGTGTTATGAATGAGGATTCCTTTATTTTGTAGCACCTTTAATTAGGAAATATCTCCAAAAGAAAGAATTAAGAGATTAATAAATGGTAGAGTACTTAGTGTTCTAGATTTTACTAATTTTGACATTTGTGTTAATTGTGTTAAAGGTAAGCAGAAAAATAAGTCAAAGAAAGGTACTAAGAAGAGTTCAAATCTCTTAGAAACCATACATATAGACATTTGTAGTCTAGATACGAACTCATATCATCAATGTTTCTTTATCACCTTCTTTTACGACTACCCATAATACATATATCTTTACTTCCTTGAACATAAGAAAGAATCACTATATGCTTTTAAGGTTTCTAAGGCAGAAGTTAAGATTGTGAGGTCAAATATAGGTACAAAGTATTTTGGTAAATATACTAAAGATGGACAAGCATCTGGTCCCTTTGCTAAGTTTCTAATGGAGCAAGGTGTTATTGCTTAATACATCATGCCTAATTATCCTGACAAGAGTGGTGTAACTGAAAGAAGAAAGTAAACATTATTGGATATGGTGGGTGGTTTGTTGGTTAGCTCCAAACTTCCTTATGTTTTTATAAGTTAAAGGTCTTAAAACGAGTTTGTATATATTGAACCAAGTTCTAACCAAGGTTGTCCCTATGATACTATTTAAGTTATCAAAGGTTAGAAATCGTTTTTGTTAGACATTTACATGTTTGGGGATGGATGTCTGAAATAAGAGTTTACAATCTACAAGAAAAGAAGTTAGTATTGAGGACCATTAATAAGTATTTTGTTAAATAAGGGCTATAAATTGTATTGTACATATAATAACACTAGGTTTGTAAAATCAAGAGAATGACTTGATTAGTGGGAGCTATAAAGGGTAGAGTATAAGATCTAATATAAATTATTTAGAATCTCAATTTTCCACTTTCAGTAATGGATTGAATGTTGTAGTTCATAACACTCCTAAAGTTCAAATGTGTATTGATGCACTAGTCCAACTAAATCCATAAATTAATGATTATGATATAGTATATTATATTATTCCATAGACACAAGAAGCTATTGAAATAGGTTAAACAACAAGCTCCTTAAGTGAATTTTGATACGACATTAAGGACATATACTAGATAAGGAGATCAACACTTCTTAACCACTATAATGTGTATTAATAAAAGCCTGAATACAATACTAAAGCTAAAACAATCCTAAAATTTTTTCACATGCTATATAAAGTAAGGGATCTGATTTATGGTAGTATAGTGCAATGAAAGAAGGGATGAGTTCCATGGAATCAAATAAAGTGTTGGAGCCCGACTTTAAGTGGCAATTTAGAGATATTAAATGAAATTCAATGAGTGTTTTTGTATATGTATTGTATTATAGATGTTGTATGCTTTAAGGAAATTGATAAGAAAAGAAATCGATTAGTTTTGATGACTTTGATATTCGAATAG